>CATIWJ010005779.1:0-16894 GCA_949640765.1 Croton laevigatus | reverse complement strand
TTATTAGGGTTGAGCACGGGGCGGGTTCCCTAAAACTCATCCTGCCCCGAGCCGTTGCGGGTTGGGTTTTTCGGGTCACGGGGCAGATCAGGTAATCCGCGGGTTTTTTATTTAAAAAATAAACTAAACCCATAATACATATCAAGTCACTTATAATAAATCAATTTTAATACAAAAAAATAGTAACAATTAAGAAATTCATTTCATCAAACAATAAAAGTAAAACACAAAAGATGAGATATCCAACTCATAAACAAGGCAGTATCTAAATAATAGCAGACAGAGCAAACATATTTAAACAAATCATCGGAGCATAAATTTAAAGAAAATGTAAACCACATGTAGACAAAAGTCATAAGGAAATAAAAAATTCCAACAGATATTAATGTCTTGGAAAATAAAAAAATAAGTAAAAAAGAAAACAATGACTCGCCGAATGGTTGCAAATATAAAGAGAGTGAAGAGGGAAACAACAGTAAATAATGAGAGGAAATGGAATTTCCACAATAATAAAAAAATAATCTAGATAGATATTGGCTAAATTGCAACAACAAAATAATCTATAAGTTGAAGGCAAGAGCAACGTCAAGAGCAGAAATCACACAAATATATATCTAGGTTTAATGCAAGACTAAAATTATGAAAATGATTTTTCAATGTTAGCTATCTCTACTTTTTCAACAAAATTACTATTAGTTATTAGTAGGCTTTTTCAATGTTAGCTATTTCTACTTTTGTATTTTTTTTACGGTTAGTTTGTTTTGATGGAATTAAAATAATGAAATTGAAGTTTTCCATTGATTTGTTCAATTCAATCGTTTTGTTAAAATAAAAAAAAAGAGCACAATTAATGGAATTCATCAATTCTATTTGGGCCTCAATTTCATCATTTTGATAGAATATAAAATCCCACGTAAGAGGTGGGATTTCGCCAATTCTATCATTTTATTATTGCCAAAATATGATTTATTTTATTTATTTTAATAATATATTTAAATTCCATGCATTTTGTTGTTTTAATTAAACTATATAATTTTAAAATTCATGGAATTAACAATCCTTTTATTTTACATTCAACGAATTTTACAAATTCATTGATTTTAGATTCTATCAATCCAAACAACCAGGAATGAGGTCAGAAAAATAATTCATTGGTGTCACTAATTTTGACAATTTTTTTATATATTTTGTAAATTGTATAGGTATCATAGTGATATTAATTAATTAGAATAAGAGGTAAATTTAATCGAAAGTACCTGAACTTTGAAGGTTCTTACATAAAAGTACCTGAACTTTAAAATTTTGTATAAAAATACCCGAACTTTGAAAGAATTTGTAAGAATTGTTTTTAGCCGGTTTCAAGGTTCCAACATATTGCAAGCTGACGTGGCACTTACTTGGACCAATTTGAAATTCACCATCATCTTTTTCCTCAAAGCAAGAAGGACCAAACTGAAATTATCCATAAAAAATAGAAAAATAAAAAATATAAAAATTCTTCATCTTCCTCATCGGAAAACTTCTCATCTCTTCCCTTACCTTGCTCGCCGCGACTGACCACAACACCATTATTAACACCACCACCACTCACTCCACCATAACCATATCACAACCACCATAACCAGCAGCAAACAACCCAGAACCAATTTTTAGCAAAATAAAAAAATTAATCAAGACTGATACTTTCCCTATGATTCACAACCCAAACAGCAATTCCTGTATCTTCTTTTTCATGGCCGCGATTGCCAAAATCGACTATACATTTTCTTTTCTTTCTTTGCGTGCCATTCTAGTGAATGTTTCTATTTTTTATCTGCTGCTACAAATCAACTCTGACTACCTGGATTTCTGATCATCATTTACCTATAAAGAAAGAAACTATCATTAAAAAATGAAAAACAAAAATCCCTTAAAATCCATAGATCAATTTAAAATATAGCTTTCGCTTCCAATCACCTCCACAACTGGTTTTCTATACAATTACCATCAGTTTTAGACCGGAATAGCATCGCTGCACTAATCATCAATTTCTGCTCCTTATCGCGGCACATGAAGTCGTCATTGGTTCTTCGATTAAAAATAAATGAAAAAAATCCAAATCCATAGATCAATTCAAAATTTAGCTTTAGTTTTTGGTCACTTTCATAACCATAACCGGTGTTTAGCTCGATTTTTCACGGTTTAAGACTACAATGGTGTCGTTGTAATGCTTGGAGAGAATTAGGTCGGGCCATGGAGTTCCAGTCACTCAATTCCCACCATGGACGGCGTTGAGAGAATCCTTGGCGGATCGAAGAAGTGAAATGCGAGAGGAAAGGGTGAAACGTAGGTCTGATTGATTAATGGCGACCGGTTGGATGAAGTGTCAAAGATTTTTTAACCCGAATCGGAGACATCTAATACCCAATTCCAGTTGCAAAAAAAGTGCTTAAAGCATCAAAGACATTGTTGAAGTCGCCACTGGTACCAGACCCATAAAGCCTAAGCACCATCGTCTCTGCCACTACCATCATTCCCAATCAGCTACATTCTTTTTCCCTACTTATTCTAAACCCAAGCCTAAACCTGAATCTGTTTCCTCTCCTGCTCATCGCTCTTGTTCTTCCCGTAACTCCGACCCGCTATTCTATAAGAGTGGTGGTTGAAGAGACGGCGGCGCAATTGCTACCGTCAAAGTAATCCTTTCTTTTAATGGAGACGGTGACCGAGATCCAGTTCCGGCCAATCCAGATCTACAACTTCAGATGAATATGAGCAACTATCTAATTCATGGGATTTTGTTTGTAGGTTGAAGATAATAGATAACATATATTTACAAAATAGTCCCTGAAAATGTTATAAAAATTAGAAATATGTCCAATTTGGATTAAAGAGGAGAGATAGGAAAAGAATAGGTGTGTATTTGTAAAATTGAAAAAAGTCACGTCATCAAAGTAACCAGCAAGAGACTTGACACCGGCAAAAAGCAATTTTCTGCAAATTCTTTTGAAGTTCAGGTATTTTTATACGAAAATTTAAAGTTTAGGTACTTTTGTGTAAAAACCCTAAAGTTCAGGTACTTTGGATTAAATTTATCCAATAATAAGTTTAAAATGTGACGTTTTTTAAGAAAATTTTCAAATATTAAAAAAAATAAAAATTATAGTGTCACACATTCCCACTAATTATTTATTTTAAAAAATGATGAAAAATTAGAAATATCCATAGAAAACTAATAAAAAATAAATATAGTACAAATAAAATAAAATAAGGGAGTACAAATTCTTCGAAACTCAAGTTAACGGAAAAATACTATCTAAAAAATTAAAGGAAAAATATATGCTTTTCTGGCCATGATGGATGCCATAGGATTGAGCATGGGCTAAGTTCGGGGTGGGTTTCCTAAATCTGTCCCGCCCCGCTCTGCTGCGAATTGGATTTTTTGGATCACGGATCGGGTTGAGCATTTAGCATGTTTATTCGTGGATTTTTTTAAAAAAAAAAAAAATTTTTTAACACAAAAAAAAATAATTTAAGTATTTTTAATGCATTTACATTGCAAAAAAAAATCAATTAGTTACATAATCTATTAAATAAATTGAATAATTCAATTAATAAAAATAATATTTAACACTTCTACATTGAACTTCATTTGATTAATTAAAATATAATGCAACTTTTATAAATATAATGTAAAATAACTCAAATTTATATATCAATTATTCATGAATTTCAATAAAAGACATATTTTTATAGCAATCTTTATAAGCCAACATATTCATTATCATTTAAAATTTTTAAATTGTTAGTAAAATTATAATATTATCCTTGAGCGAGGCGGTTTCGGAACGGTTATACTTAAACTCGTCCCTGCACCAAACCCGTAGCGGATTTCATTTTTAAAATCCATCCCCATCCCGTGCCCCAACAGAACGGGTAAAATGTGCTCCACACAGGTCGGATTTCAACGGGTCCCTTCGAATCGGTTAAATGCTCAACCCTAATCAATAATTCCTAACTTACTATGGTTAATGTCATTTTGGAACAAATTTCATAAATTTTGTAGAATTCATTTGCAAATCCGCATTTTCATGTCACACATAAAATTTTGATTTGAATTTTAAATTAGTTATTTTAACATATATATTGAATTCATCTACAAATAAAAATCATTTACAAATGAATTCTAAACTATATATTCATTCAATCCAAAGTTAAGTAAATCTTTGTCAAAGCTTTTCCAATATCTTTTCTCGTATGCTATTTAGAAAGAGTATAGAGGAAATTTTCAAATAAAATTAGAAGTGAAAATACACTGGAAATAAAATTCAAAATTACTATTATGATCAAGGTTTCATACACTAGCTATCAAATTACACATCATCGGATTTTGCTTCCTTGCTGATTCACTATACGACCGTTCTTGCTCCATCATTTGGATCATCCATTTCACACTAGTAGAAGAAATCTTGGGAGGGATGAACTTTTGGAGAAGAAAAATAGTTAAAATCAATTTAGGGTTCCTTTTGTAAATATTAGGGCTCATCGATAGTAATGAAAGAGATGGTAAACGCATGGTTCATTTATACAAATGCACTTGTATAAATTGATTATACAAGTGCATATATCAAAACCCATTATTTAATAAATTGATTACTTGTAAAAAATTTTTTTAAAAAAAAAGTCAAAAATCACATAAGTTAAAAAAAAAAAGCCTAAAACCGTGAAATTTAACCAATATCCATTTTTTTCGAATTTTCATCTTCTGAAAAAACAGTTCAACTACAATACAAAAACTGAAAAATATGCAATATTTATAGCAATACACTTCAAAGAGCAATACCACATCTTTTAATTGATCTCTCAAACGAGTCCTAATGAAACTTATATGATGAAACACGTTTAAAAACTTAAGCAATAAGTGGTAGTCATAAGTTGCTTTCAGAAAAGCCCCAAAAGTTGAACGATAATGACAAAAAAATTGCTACCAAGTAGAGTATAATAAATACTACCTCTGTTTTTTTCATTTCTTTACATTCACTATGTTACTAATACCAATACAAATTCACTTTTCACCAATACCAATATAAAAATAATAATAAACAATTACTAACCCTTTAAAAAACTTACTTTTTCACCAATACCAATAAAATAATAATAATAAACAATTACAAAACTTACTATAAATGTAAATGTAAACAAATCAAAAAAATACCAAAAAACGAAAATATAAACATATCATGAAAACGGAGGTAGTAGTATTCTTTAAATTCAAATAATTGAATGCGTTAGATCTTTTTTTTTTTTCACTTTAATTTTTATAAATTAAATATTCTTTCTAAGAAATCATAATAAATAAAATTTTAGTCGAAAAAGGGATCAATTTCAAGTTCGTTTTTAAATCACATGTTCATCTACCATTAGACTAAGTCTTAGTGTGAAATTTTAATTAAGTTGTTTGTGGAAGCAAAACGCTTTGATTGGATTGTTGTTGCAATGAAATTGAACCTCACAGATATTTAGAGCAATTATTCTGTGCACTATATATGCTTAAATGCTAAATTATCAAAAGAAGTTAAAGTTATCATTAACCATCAAACACGTTTGTGTATTTGTATGTCACCTGACAAGATTTTCAATTGTGGAAGTCCCTCTCATTCTTTTTTAGTGGATCTATTATATAATTAATTATTTTCTCCATAATAATAATGGTAATAGAATTTTCTAGGAGGAAATTATGCCTTCCTATCTATCAATTGGGTTGGATTTCTGAAGTGGCCTAAGCTTATTGCCTTTCACAAGAAAGTTCTACTCTTTCACTCCTTGAAATATCTAGGAATTTGTTAACCAATCTTAGCATTTAGCACATGCTTTACTTCTCTATTTGGGGCACACAAAAAAAAATTTGTTGGATGATTAAGAAATGCATGAAGATGGAAGAATGAGTAAAAAGAATATTTAGGTTGGGTCCTTTTTCTGAACTTTTAATTATTTTCACACTTTTGGGGGGCATCATGCAAATGTGTTTGTTATGATCTTTACATGTAATGGGGCATGAAATATTTTAAATGAGAGGAAAACGTGGCATAAATGTTGTCACTCATGACCGGTAAGTAAAGTAAAGCCCTCAATTATCAGTCCGACCACTACCATTACTTTACTACATACTTAAAATTCTTTCATTTTTTCCTCAATACTTATTTTACAATTTTTTTAGTAAATCATTTATACAACTTATAAGTGTTAAAACATTTATTTTTTAAATCGGAGTTGTTAAAATATTTATTAAACTCACCATCGTTTTGTTTAATTTATTCGACTTTTAAAGAAATATATATTTTTGCAATAAATAAATTTGCCAAAAAAAGAAAAAAAATTATTTTAGAAAAATATAATTGCAAAGTGTTTGTTGATTGATATAAATCCTAATAATCATGGTTATGATTGTAGCTGTAATTGTGCCTTTAGTCTTGTGTTATTGACCCCTGTAATTAGGATGTCTTATTTTCCTTATTTAGTGTAGCCATCCTTAGGTATAAATACCCCTTCTTTGTTCTGTATTAGACACACAAGAAATACAGTTTTCTATTATTCTTTTCTCTCAATTATCATGGTATCAGAGCACCCCTAAATCAATAAGTAGTCGACGAAGCCAAAGTAACTCAGCAGTTGTATCAGCAAGGGCAGAATACTCACCTTTTGTACTTGAACGAATAACTACAAATTGTTTCTTGCTTTGCCAAGAAATAAGAGAATCCCAAAGGAAGAAACAAAAGACAATTGTAGATCGCCTATCAGTTGGATCTCCAGCCCAATCAAAATATGAAGAACCATGCTTGAAGCATGGAATAATTTCAAACTGTGTTGAAACATGTAAAATTATACTTAAATTGTGCTTAAAAGAACTGTCCCTAAACTATGAACTGAACCATAAATTAATATTTAAAAAAATTGAACCGGTACTCATGGTGTGACTTAAGGGCTCAATTTCTCGAATAATGAACCAATAGTTTGCAAATGGTCTGGTCCCAAAATGGTGAGAGAATAGTTTTGTAAGAGGGTTCTTTAAAAAATAGCCAAAAAAGATTTACTAACATAAAAAGTTAAAAAAAATAATAATAAAACTATTTGCCAAAAATATCATAATGTTATAAAACTAAAAGGATAGCAAAGAAATAAGAGAGAAGAGAGAAAAATAGGAGAGAATCAAAGATATATATGTTATATCAAAGAGATGGTAACTCCTCTATTTATAGAGGAAAAACCCTAATACATATAAGGATGTGGATCCAAATAGACATCCACTTACTTCAACACTCCCCCTTGGATGTCTAAAGAATATGCATCATTAAAACCTTACTAAATAAAAATCCTATGGGAAAAAAACATTTAGTGAAGGAAAAAGAGTACATAATTCTTTCTTGAATATGCGTTGAAAATACTGCCTCGTTAAAAACCTTTACCAGGAAAAACCCAGTGGAACAAAAACCTTGGAAAAGAAAAAAGAATGCAGTGCGTATTTAACTCCCCCTCATGGAGACATCACTTGAAACCTTTAGGGCCAAGTATTCCAATTTTTATGCATCAAACTTGCAAAACTTATAACGAGATACGTAGAATTTGTAATGAAATGTTCTTCATAGTTGAATCAACATAATTGTAGCTTGATCGAACTTGGTCAAATATCAATATCATCATCTTTTTGAAAAGCATGAGAGTAGAGAAACTTTAGTGAAGCTTGCTCTTGTCAAATGTCCTTGATGGAACTTTTATGGAAAGTCTTCTTCCCAGTCGTAGATTTAGCCTTTGTTTAGTGACTGAAAATGCATATTTCTTCGAACATGATTCATATTTGTTGTAACATGAGCATTCTCAACTTACTAATAAAAGTAACCCTGCACGATTAAAAGGAAATTGCAACATACAAAATGCTATGATAATAGCTATAATCCATATGTCGTTAGGTAATTAAATAATAATCATCACCAATGATATTTCAACATAACTAATTAATTCCATTTTAATTGGATCATGTTGCAAGCAACTATATCTTGCTAATAAAGCTATAAACAAATTATTATATCAAACAAGCTAACAAAATATATTAGTGCACATTTTTGCACTAAAGATTTGCTACTTCAAGACCAAATGGTTTATTCTACTATTTCTCAAATAGCATGATTTTTCTCATCAAATGCCATAAAATGTGCTTTGCAAAAATTTATTAATGATATCCTCGAACTCCATATCGAGATAAATATTCAATTTTTAAATATCATTTTATCTCAAAATTCTTTAAGAGTAACAATACTATAACCATAAAAATGGTAAAATCCGTATTCAAACTTTTTATAAAAATGTATGGATATATGAGATCATGAGTTTTTTTAATAAATATGCTTTTCATTAGTTATTCAATCAAATATTAAAGTTTTATGATAACACATACTTTAATCCAATAAACACATCGCGATATAATATATGTTCAACAAAAATATAACCAAAATAATCATATGATATGCTCAAATATAATGTCAATATATAATGATCGATCAAATAATTTTCCCGGGGTTTCAAGTTTTGTACTTTTGAGCATTCTTAATCATTGTGCATTTTTAATCCTTCAGGGATTTTCAAATAGTCTATAGAACTCTATAAATAATTTAATTGAATAAATTTCTTGAGAAGTTTAATCTAATACTTGTGCTTAAGCAATTTAATGCTTTCAAAATTCTCAAATAGATATATCTATTTAGTGAGCCATATAAATAGGCAATCACATAATTCCATTAGACGCTTTCAAATTTTTATTTTCATCATGTACTACCAGACTAATCAAAATATGAAAGTTTAATTTGCACCCACCATAATTAATGTCAAGTCTATAAAGATTCTTGATGCAACAAGCTTTGTTTCATGATCTCATATCTCATATTGGTATTTGCAAAATACTCATGCATTTATCTCATATTGATATTTGCAAAATACTCATGCATTATACTTGCTTGACATAAATGGACTTCAAGTCCAAAAATATTACACTTTCAAAGCGTCAACTTTATTTCAAATTGTATCTCTCAATTTGGCTAATTTTTCATGTCTATATTCCTTAATAGACTTAATTTCAAGATCCTCATATCATAAAATCAAGCGCTTATATATAGATAAAAATATTGTCGACAATAATTTCGAAGTTGTTCCATATTGATCAAACATGACAAACAATTGAAATCTCGTTAATTTCTATAATTTCATGTACATGAGTTTCTTCAAAAAACTTATTAATTTGTCATGTCTAAATTCTCTTAACTGTATAAGAGTTTACTCTTCCAGAGTATGACCATCTCAAAACTTTGCTCCTTTATTCTCATAAATTGTTATTCTTGGAACCAACATGTCTACCATGCTTCAGGCGTGCCGTAGATATTAACATGGGCAGTTTGTCCTTTAAGAACTTTAACACTAATAGGAGCATTTGCAGCTTATTTTCATTTGGATCATAGAAATATCTGACAAAAATAATTTTTGAACTTTCAATACACACTGCCCAGTGTGATGATCTGACTAATAATAATAGTTCATTTCATATAATTATATTTTTAGCTGCTTCTTTTCTCCCCCTAATGTGGGGAAAACTAAACATTAAATTTGGTAGAAAATAATCTTATATTTTCATTCCCAACATTCACCACCTCTCCTTGAGTATCCATCATATATATAGTGCATATTGGTGGAGCAGTCAAAAATATATATTGTGCATTCAAAATAACTTTAAGATGAATAATAATTCATGATTCAAAATTAACTATAAAAGGGGATAATTCATGATAACTTGTTGGCTTTATGCTAAAATGGCATACTCCATATCATAAAAAAAAGATAAGGAATTTTGTTCTCAAATGGTCTTAGAATGGACAATAGCAATCATTTGATTAAACTTTATAAAATATATGAGCAACAACTGGTTACTACACGATTAATACGAAAAGACCAAATATTTAAATTTACCATCATACTTAAGACAATTTGTCTTATAATCATAATTTGAAAGTTTGTACTTTCAATCAAATAAGTTGAGCACTCGAAAACTTCAGGTTTCGAGTCATTTATCTATATAATCATCTTTTTCATTTAAATATTCAAAAATTAAGGTAGAACCACAAATCACCATTATATATTTCAAAGAAATTAAATATTACTTTATAATGGGTTCAACAATGAAGTTGCGTTTAAGAACAAATTAATTATACTAATTCATTAGTTTGAAAAAACTTCGGGTTCTTCAAAACAATATCCATATACTAATTCACATAATTTATTGATTAAGATTGTCCAATTGATCATTACCAACATAAAACTATTTGGATTTGTAAATTTCAAATTTGCTAAAATATTTAGCTTAATATGATACTTATTTCAATGAATATCCATAAAAATAAGAATAATGCTTTTCCTCTCGCCTTTCGAATTCGAGATGTTAACGTGTTTCTGTGTATCTCGAATTTGAGAGGCGAGAGATGTAGCCTTGCTCTAAAAATAAATTTATCCAAATAGTATATGCTCTTCTAGAGCTTTTAATTTTTCATTACTACCAGATAAAAATTTTCCTTTAAGATTTTTTATGTACAAACCACTTGTTTGTTCATGTCAGATCAGATAATACTTTCGAAATGTAGATTTAATTTGCAACTCTATTTCTTCCACTTCTGGTGGTAAGAAATATTCTTTTTATGTGACTTTCATGATTACTAAGAGTATTATTTTTTGGACATACATGTCTCTATTTGGCTACGCAAATAATGAAATATATTATTACATTCACTTCATAGAATGTGACAAGTCTAGTCATTAGACCAATCATATAATTTTATATCTATTCATCTCAAAGAATAGAATGATCTAGCCCATATTTATATATCATTCAACTTAAAGGAATAACTGAGATCCAATTTTGCGAGTTTTATAAAATAATAAGATCGACATCTTATTTTCAAAATTTTCAATAACGCTACTTCAGGAGCATACTTAAAATATGAACTGGATCTCAAAAAATTGTATTATTTGTGTCATATATTTGACAATAAAATTTTTCTTTATATCGCTACTTCAAGAGCGATATTCAAAGCACTAATCAAATCTTAAAATTTATACTTGAATATATGTGCCATTGTATATCAATAATTTTCCTCGATATTGCTGCTTCAGGAGCAAATCAAATTTTAAATTTTATCACTTCAATATATAAAATAAGGAATTATTCCATATTTTCAAATAAAAATTACAATAATGTAATTAATAAATATTTTTACAATATCTCACATGATTATACTAACAAGTCACAATAATAAAAATTTCAGCTTTTAAAGTAAATATTCTATAATATTAACTCATGGTGGTAATGAGGAAGCAAACACCAAACATATGCAGTTTACAGTACTATGCTCTGTTTTTATTTACTATTTCCGATTGAGCTTCTATCCCTTCCATACAAAAATCCCTCTTTAATATAATAAATTTTGATTTTAAGAAAAAATCTAATAGATAGACTGAGAGGGGAACAAGAGAAGATAGGAAATATAGAAAATTAAGACATCCTAACCAAAGGATATGAGAAGCAAAACAGAACAAACTCAATGCTCATTAAAAAAAAAAAAAACTAAATTATCATAAATTTGCAGCCTTAGCTGTAAGTTTCTAATCTTACCAAAGTAAAGCATAAATAATAGTGTGAAAAATCATCAAATAATCAATGAGAACATAATTAAAAATTTTATCAAAATCACAAAATACCCAACATATAGATCAACCAATACCTCAAGAATCCGATGCAAGATCGTAGCACAGGAACCAGAAACCTTATCACGGCAAGAATGGACGGATTTGAACTGATCAAGATCAAGCTTCTTATTGATGATACCAACTTGGAAGTAAATAGAATCAAATGGTGGCAAATCAACCTTGATCTCATCAACATTAAACCACTCATGTATATTCAACCATTTAAATTGAATTTTCAAAAGAGGAAAACAGCTTTTTCATATGAAATTGAGACTAAAAATAAATAAATAAATAAATAAAAAATGACTAATTTCCTTCTTGAAGAAAAAAAAGAGTGATTGTTTAGATAAGAGATTATCCTTTAGCCTAAAATCAAAAAAAAAAAAAACTTAATGAACTGAAATATTCACCGTCTTGGATAAAAGAAGGCTCAAAACAGAAGAGGCTTTTTTATCTTTGAAAACTTTAAAGCTAAGCCAATCCCATAGCCGGTTTCAGAGAAGAACTAGACAAACATTTGTAGGGAGAGATCTAAAACGATTATAGACATGGGAAGAAAAAAAATTGTATAAACAAACATATACCATTAATAATAGACCTAAAACGATTTCACAATAACAACCCGAATCTCAAGCTCGGATCAAGCTAAAATTGTTGAAACCAAACGGTAATTGCATCGGAAGACCAAAATCCAATATAATATAAATAAACAAAAGAAATATAGTTGAAAAGGTAAAAGAAAACAAACCGGAGCAATAACCATCAAGATGAAGGTTTTCAAATTTTCCAAAGACAAAACGGCAAAACTTCTTGAACCAAAGCAATAATCGTGCTGATAACGTGTTATAAAACTAAAGGAATAGCAAAGAAATAAGAGAGAAGAAAGAAAAATAGGAGAGAATCAAAGATATATATGCTATATTAAAGAGATGGAAACTCCTCTATTTATAGAGGAAAAACCCTAATACATATAAAGATGTGGATCCAAATAGACATCCACTTATTTCATAACACATAAAGAGCTTTTAAGAACAAAAAATAAAAAATAATAGCTAAATGACCATTTTTTTACAATAAATTTATATCGTGTATATGAAAAGTTTCTAACTAACTAGTATTTCGGTGATATCATAAGAAAATTTGGTTATATCCCAATTTTCTAATGAGAAAATTTGGCACCAATGAAATACTGAAACTCATCGGAATCAACATTACCATCAAGATGTCGGCCAGTTTCATCAAACCCAACACATAAAACACATGAAAATCAATGGGGGAAAAAAACACAAACGTCTGACAGTTTCATCTGAGTTTTACCACCTTCAGGTTTCCGACATCTGAGTTTGGCCACCAATCGACAGAAACAAGTGGAAAAATACATTTGAAAAGTTTCAAAAACTTTGCACTTTTTCTTCTTAGTTTTCGCTCCTGATCGTCTCTCCTCTAGCCGCCAGTGCTTGCCTAGTCGCACCTTCGCCTCCTTATTCGATTATGTCAGTTGCTTTAGTCGATTGTTTCCATTGATTTTCGTGACTTCTTCTAGGGGTGAGCAAAATCGAACCAGAACTGAAAATCGAGCCGGAACCGAACCGAATAATCGGTTAACTGAATTTTCGGTTCGGTTTTCGGTTCATTAATTTTAAATTCGGTTTTGAACCGAAAACCAATTTTCGGTTCGGTTCACCAAACGGAACCGATTTTGCTCACCCCTAACTTCTTTAACTCCACTGATCTGTATTTCTGGCCAGCAATTGATGCATCTCCAGTGCCACCATGGTTTATCCAGTCGATGCCTCCACCTATTTGTTCAGTTCAAATGATGGGTGGATTTTTTGGTGGTTGGGTGATATTGCTTCAGTTTGGTTGCATGAGTTCTGATTATTTTTTTACTTGTATTTTGCTAAATTTTTTTATTTTTTATAATAATTAATTGCCTCAATAAGTTTTTATTCTAAAAGCGAACTTTTGTCAAATTTTTTTAAAATGGTGGTTAAATTTGCTTAAAAGTTCAAAATACTGAAAACTTTAGTATAATCTAGTTTAGTATTGTTGATGTTGATTTATGTGGCTCTTGTGGCTTTGATACTAAGTGTGATTGTCATGCGTTATTGTTTTCTTATGAGATTCAAAGAATTTGGTTGATTAGTCTTTTGAGGCTTCTTATTTCTAATACTCATACGATCCAAAGCTTGTTTCTTAAGGCAGTGGAGTTAGGAGTTAAAAGGAGAGTTGAGATGTTGGTTATATTGTTTTGGGCAATTTGGAAAAGAAGGAATGATTGGGTTTTTAAAAAACAAAAGGTATTTGCAGGATGTACTTATGGGAATTAATTCCAGCAAAATAAGATTAATCTACTTGTAGGCTCGCCAACTAGAGTGTCTAAATGGCACCCTCCACTAGCACCGTTGGTTAAATTGAATTGTGATGATGTATTGTTGAATTCTCCAGCGGGTGTGCTTCATCTGTCAGAGTGGTAATATGAGAGTTTTGGGTTTGTTCTTACTACTGCAAACAAAACGGTTCCCTTCCTGTTAGAGTCAGAAGAAGCTGAATGCGAGGCTTTAATTTTTGCAGCAAAGATGGCTACAGATTTCAATTTTTAAAAGGTTGTGACGGAGTCTAATTCAGGGCCGCTCATAATATGAGCGAAAAAAATATCACTCACCATCTTCCTATTTTGAATTATAATGAGCTAGTCCAAGTCAAGTCAAATCTCAGTACATCTAGCCCAAAACTATGCATTATAAACAATATATAGTTTACAATAATTATTTAATTGCATGTTTTTAATTAATCATTTTGAACACATTAGGGGTGAGCATTTTCAAACAAAAAACCCCAAATCGAAGAAAAATCGAAAATGGTCATAGTGCAACTGAAAACCGAATTAAAAATGTAAAAATCGAACATCATAGTTTGATTCGGTTTCGGTTCAGTTTTAAAACTGAAATTACCAAATTTTTAGTCTGACACCTTAGAATTAAAATTCTCAAAATTACAATCAATATCATAATCCCAATTTCAAAAGGAAAAGCTAATTGAACTTGCAAGATTATATCCAAGAGACTTTTCAAAAGTAGATGTTAAATTTATTTCAGGATAATTAAATGTTTATATAGTTGAAATGCTTTCAAAGTCTACACTTTCACAATTACAAGGAATTACCGATCTTGCTCAAATGTTAGTTGCAACGGAAAAACATACAACGCATTCTTTAGTCTACAAGCTTATTACTCTAGCATTAGTTTTGCCTATTGCAACAGTTTTTGTTGATAGATCTTTTTCTGTTATAAATATTATAAAAAATAAGCTATACAATATGATAGAAGACCAATGATTAAATGATATTATGGTTGTTTATGTTGAGAAGGATTTTTTTTAGAAGTATTGATGAGGAATCGATTATACGACGATTTCATAATATGAAAAATCGTTGAGTTGCATTATAATTGTGAACACAAAAAATTTATCCATTTTTTTTTTGTTATTATATTAATTAATTTCGCCCACTCTGTGTATATTTTCTGATTTTCTGAGTCCGCAATTGTACAAGGCTCAACAATTCAAGGGCCCCAAGTGTAACATCCTAAAAATAATAATTCTTGATTAACCCAAATAAGAAAAATGATCAAATTGTAAAATGAAAAATAAATTATATTAAATTCTAATGATGAATTATTTTAATTAAATATCTAGGAAATAATTAAATTGAATATTTAAGTATAAATTTAGATATTTTGCAAATTGTTAAATTTTTACCACATGGGGTAAAATGCGGTAAAACGGTAAATTTAAAATTTACCTTAGTTAAATAATAAAATATTAAACTAAGTATAAATATGATAAAAATGAAGTAAACACTTAATAAACCCATAGGCAAATGGTAATCAATTGTAAACTCTTGTAAACAAAGTTATATCTATTTAATTTAATTTGAAAATTAAGTAAACAATAAGTAAAATTAAATAAATTAAGTATCAAATGTATAATTAAAATTTAGATTTCTTTAGAGGCAAACTTAAATAAATATTTGTGACATTTTATCAAATATTAAAGACATAATTTGAAGGATTTACAATTAAATGAAAAATATGGATAAAAATGGATTAAAAGTAAATTGTAATTAAATTTTAATACAAGAAAAATTTAAATCTGTCACATACCATAATTGAAGTGGAATTATTAGTGGGAAATTAGTGGAAAATTAATGGAGACATGAAAATGAAATTTAATTTGATATTTAGTGAATTTGTCAAAAAAGTAAATAGTAAATAAATAGTAAATTAAAATAATTGAAACTAAAATACAAAAATTAATAATGTCATCTGGTCTATAAAATGACCCCTGACCTCTGAGGAGTCATTAGAGTGTCTAAAATTTCGGATAGACATTAAAAATTGAGAGAAAATACACAAAAATTCTAATTTTGCTCAGTCTGCCGCTGCCTGCCCAGAGGCCCGTCGTTCGGCGTATGGGAGCTAGTCGTTCGGCGAGGCAGGCGCGCGAGAGGAGAAGTCGTTCGGCGTGCCAGGCTGAGTCGTGCGGCGTGCGGCGAGAAATCACGCCTGTCGTCTGGCGTGCTGCGCCTGCAGCGAAAAAACTCCGATCTGATCCTTCAATTTTTCGTCCGTCTTCAATCAAGTCCTTCCGCCTCTGAAATAATTCGGTATTGACCCCGAAACTTAATTTATCTCTTCAATCACGTCCTAATATCTGATTTTAATATAAATTGAGCTTAATTTTGAAATTAAATATTTTTGGGGTGTCAATAAATTAATTAAAGGCTATGATTAAATTAAATATGATCAAAATAAATATTAGAAACTGATTTTTGAAATAAATATTGTAAGATTAATATTTTATGAATTTATTAATGAAAAATCTTAATTAATATTAAGATTAAAAATTATGGTGATTTAATTAAATCAATTTGACAATAAAATTGGATTTGGAACAACTATAAAATGGATCTAAATAAATTGATAATTAATACACATATTGAATGATTGGACAAATAAAATTAAAGGACCCAAATAAAAATAATTATATGGACAAATATGGACTATATTATGGACAAATATGGACAATACCTTATAATTATTGGATATGGACAATGATAGGACAAAAGACAGTACGA
>CATIWJ010005756.1:0-22835 GCA_949640765.1 Croton laevigatus | reverse complement strand
AATTTATTTTCTAACGCATAGAAAAAATCAAGTTATAAAATAAGTTTATCTTGAATTAAACAAATTAATTCATAAATTATTTTTATTCAATTTCTATACATAATAGAAATTTATTCTAAATTTTATTTTAAAATTTTGGTTAAATTATTTAAATAAAATTTAATTGGTCAATTTCAAACAAATTAAAATTGAGATTATTAATTACAAACTAATTAGAATTAATGATAAATTAAACTAATTTAATTTATTTTTCTATCCTCATAGAAAAATTAAGTCCATAAAATAATTTTATGTAGGATTAAACAAATTAATCCTTAATTCCAAACGTATTAGAATTTAAATTTCAAAATATTATTTAGAAACAACTATTAATTGTACTCAAAATTATTTAATTAAAACATATTTTAATTAAATATGCCACTTAAGCATAAATAAAATTTGGTATTCAAATTTGTTTAATTGAAACACAATTCAATTAAAACAACCACTAAGCCAAAAATAATTTTGATATTCAAATAAACAAATTTATTTGAATAAAGTGTCAAGGAGGGTCTTTTTGCAAAATAAATGAAGTTTGAGAGCCATCCTGTAGAACAACTAATGTTTAGGGGGCCTGTTTTGTAACACAAAACAAATTGGGCACTAATTCGAAAAATAGAATAAGATAGAGGACTAGAGTGGTAATTTTCACGTCTTCTTTACACAATACCCTAGCCGCCCACCTGCTCTGTTCGCGCAGCCTTCATCCCAAACCGGATCGTGCTCCAGCCGCCGCTAGATGAGGACTCCTGTGGTCGCGCAACTGATGCTCTTCCACTAGCCCTCCGATCCGACGTCGATTGAGGCTTAAGCGATGATGAATAACGATGCGAACGCAGAAATGAAATCGAAGCCTTCGTTGGTCATCGAAAAACGCAGCGCCGCTACCACCTGGTTCACCTAGAAGCAGCCGCGTTGCCACCACACCAGTCGAAGATCGCCGTCGATTCCCAGATCAACGGCAACAACAGGCCGGACAGAGGTGAAGAATTGCGAGCGATTCTGGGAAAAACGAAGACACTGTTCTTCGATTTTCATTTTTTTTATTTTAATTTCAATTAAAACCTGATCAAAAACTAATTTTGATTCACATTACGATTTCAAGAACAGATCTCGAAGTCAATGAGGGGAGTAAAACGAATTTTGATCATCAAAAGATTATAGCACAACAATAAATTCTCAAATCATCCCAATAACAAACAAACGCATATATTTTCGAAAAAACATATCCAATCAATCAAAACCCATTCAATTGAAACAAGAACCTAGCAGTCTCTGATACCAATGAAGGATTTAATTATAACGAATATAAATAAATCAGTTGGGAATAGGTAAATACCTCAAAATCGAAGAACGTATTCCCCCGTACGGAAGCGATGGATCGTATGCTAGGCCGTCTATAGAACATATAGTCCTATAGCGCAATTTTCACAATCTAAGAGCTTTGAGGAAGAGATTAGAATGTTTTGGGAGAAACGAGACAAATGAACTACATAAGTTCTTCATCTTCCGTATCCCTAATTTCTGATTAGGGATGCTTATATAGCTGTTGGGTTATTAGAGTTACCCATTAACCCTACAACCCATCACTATTGGGTCCACCCATGATCCATAATTCATGGGCGGATAACTAATTAATTGATACTTAATTAATTAATTCTAACAGAATTCAATCAAATGAAGACTGCTAGATCATCTCAATTTGCAAGAGTTTCCTCCACTACTGCAACTTCATGGCGTCCTCCTCCCCAGGGTTATGTAAAACTCAATGTAGATGTGGCAATTAATAAGAACAGAATATAAATATTAATTATTTGAATTATAGGTAATAAGAAATTTTAGTAAATTATTAGATAATTTAAATTTTTATTGATAATTATATCTTTAAAAAAAAACTTAGTACTTAATTTTAAATATAAACATAATATATAAGTCTATATTTACTATTGAATTAATTGAAGTTAGAAGAAACGATTTCTTATTCCATATTTTTTTCAATAACCGGTTCATACTAAAGCTATTTTATTTTTTTTCCTTTGTTTCGTTGCTTTCTTCTACCCATGTTCTCCCAGTTTTTTCGTTTAAAATTTATGGATTAAGTTTGGTGCATGATTTGGGTTCGCCGTCCATGCTTTTTAAATTTTTCCTAGACCATTAAAATATATAAATACAATTAGTTTTTTGCTGTTGAATTTTTTAAAAAAGAACTGTTTAAAAAAAATTATAGAAGATTTGTTTAAATAAGACACTGAAATATTTTATTATTATTATTTTTTACGGCCTCTTAGAAATTTGAAAATTGTGGACCTTAGCTTATCAACTTCCTTGAAGACAATTTCAGACTCATTTCAAGCTCCAAATCTTATGGAATTAGATTTCAGCTATTGTACGAGTTTAATTGAGATTCCTTCATCTCTTCAATGTATGACGAAGCTCACTCGACTAGATTTGAGCTTATGTGGGCGTGTATTGCAGTTTGCCAAGCTGCTTTCATTTGGAAAATCTTGAAATTCTTAGGCTTAATGGTCACGAAAAGCTTGATGAATGTCCAGAGCTTCCTTCTAATCAGAGGCGGACACACTTTGGAGCCTGGGTGCACAGGCTCCACCAATTTTTTTATTTATTTTTTATTTTTTCATGTAAAATTTTAAAAAAAATAATTTTTTTGTTAGTTGGGCCCACCAATTTTTTTTTATTTTCCTTATTTTTCCATGTAAAAAGTTTTTAAAAAAAAATTCTTGTTAGCCGGTCCCACAATAGTTATTTTTTAATTATCAAGCCCCACCAATCTTATTTTTCTGGGTCCACCTCTGTCTCCAGCAACCAAAGCCACCGGTCGATTGCCCTTGGATCAATGATCAAGATGGAGACCAAAAATGCCGTGACTGGTGACCTGAAGAGCGAGAACCGATCAGGTCGCCTATTAACCCATCGGGTTTGTCCTGGATCCAAACAGAAAAATAAAATTGTTCGGTGATCGAACGGCCGTTTTGAGGCCACCCACCAGCCGGACCGGCTGAACGAGAGGCACATTATTTGTCAATGTCATCGCGGAAATGGAAGCGCGTTGCCGGAGTGTAAACGGGTCTAGTAACCCATTTTAGAGTTAAACGGGGCGAAGATGACGACCGAAAACGATGCCGTTTTGTCTGGCAAAACAGCGCCATTTTTTCTTTTTGGAAAATCACGCGGCAGGCCTGGAATTTTGAGAAATTCATGTTTTGGCCCTTGGATTTATCCTCTGTGTTCAAACGAGCCCTCGATAATTGCAATTAAACCCCTAAATTTATTTTAGTATCTCAATTCTACCCTTCCAGAATGATTTAAGTATAAAATTGAATTTATAATTAGGTAGGAATATTATTTAATTATGGGAATATTTTAATTTAGCTAAAAACATTTTAATATGACAAAAATTTATTATTGATATTAAGTCGTGATTGATTAGAAATTTAATAGAATTAAAAGAGCATTAGATATTTACTAAATAATAATTCATATTAATGTGTTAAGATATACGTTGTTCTTGGAAAATAATATACATGTAAAAGCTCATATTTATATGTAGAATTTATGTGTGAAAGTTATATACTACTATTAATTATCGGTAATTAATTATGTAGCTTTGGAGTATAATTAGAAATGGATTAGCTAATTGGAAGGGAATAAATAAATTAATTACTTGGTAAGTGAGAGAGAAATTATACATAAATAATTTGGGATTATTATAATTAGTCAAAGCATAAGATAAGTAATTAAAGTAGTGACATGCACAGTAAATTGTCAAACTATACATAAGTGATTATAATGTATAAATACATCCTTGAGAAGTAAAAGAATCTAGCAAAATGACGTAAGGAATTTTATAGAAAATAGACATGAGTAAAAATAAGTTAGTAACTTAATAGTAAATAAATATTGAGTACATTGTAGACGAGCTTAAAATAAGAGATAAGGCTATGAGATGGATTAAGAATGAAATTGATAATTTAATTGGGATAGTAGAATTAGAGGGAAGGAATTTCAGTCAATGCTCTCCAAGTCAGTGATAAGTAAATAAGGTAAATATGTATGGAATCGAAGCAAATAAAAATATCAAGAATTCATTAAGTAAGATATGGAAGTAAGCATAAAAGAAATTAGTACTACCTCCGTTTTTGTCAATTCTTTATACTAAAATCAGTATGATTAGATTCAAGTTTGGTGTTGATAGTTTGATGGGTTGGGTTAGGTAAATTAAGTATTTTTGGATTAGTTATAAAGTATGATTACTGTACTTAAGTTATATATAAATAATACTTCAATCTACCTAACCCAACCCATTAAACAATCAACAATAAACTTGAATTTAATCATGCTGATTTCAGTATAAAGAATTAAAAAAAAAAACGGAGGTAGTACATTTGAAGGGTTTATTACGGAAATAGAATAGAATAAATAAAATAAAATAAAATCACTAGAAGAAATGAATTAGTGAGTTTGGTATAAAAAAAAATGAATTAGTGAGAACGGAGAAATTAATGTGGATTGTGATTTGTTGGATTAGACAATAGAGGAATTGAGTCAAGGCAAGAGTGCGTAGGAAGAACGCAGGATAAGGATAGCGATAATACCAGGTTTGTTACTTTAACCTTTGGAACTGTTCACTTTCTGCAATAATTTCCATTTTGGATTTATTGGTTTTTCATCATAAAATTGTGTTTTATTTCATAAGTGGTTTTAGAATGCATTTTTGACTGATCATGTGTTATTCGAAATCAAAGAAATGCATTTGAACCTCAAAATATGCTATTTGGTTATATTTGCTAAATGAAACCTAAACGAGCATACGTGAGCTTATGCTTATCATGTGTTCATAATAGTCTGCAAAGGAATTGAATAATTGACAAGTTGATGATGAATGAAAAATATACATCAGTGGTGTCCCTTCTGCAATCAAAACGAAACAGAAGTGCACTTATTCTTCTCCTGCCCTTTTGCTTGCTCTATTTGGTTTTCATCGGTGTTGGGGTTAAGAAGTGGATTCAATTTTAGCTGTGCTGCCTACTGATATGAGGTTCCAACTGATGGATTTGCTTGATCAAAATGGAAGCAGATTTGGAGAGGGTCTCTTTGACAGCATTTATTGTGTGGCAGCTGTGGAAAACGAGAAATAGTAAAATCTTTAATAATCAGCAGTCCAACACAATGGAGGTAGTAGATGCAGCTGTAGATTATTGAAGGAATTTTGATATGTTGGAGTTCGATTCCAAGTTTGGGAGCTTGTATAAGAGATGAAGTATTTCCAATGTGAATATGGATAAAAAGAATTATCATAAATCTTTTACAATACTAATAAAAAGAATTATTCATTCAAAAAAAAAAAAAAGAATTATTATAAATCTTTTACAATACTAATATCCATTCGATTGTTAACTGAGTCAAGAAAATATTTATAAGAACGGTGGTTCTCATATAAATATTGTTTTTAAGTTTCATTATTTAGTACTAGACTCTTTTAAAAATATGCAGTTAATATTACATTCATTTGTTGAAATATTTTCTGATAAATTAAGGCTTAAAATTTGTAAAAAAAAAAAAATATCAATAAAAGTAGAGTATAAATAGTACAAATTTTCTAATAATAGAAATAATTGAAATTTAGAACATAGTTGTTACATTGTGCCCAAACATTGTATAAGCATTTTTTTTTTTTTTTTTGATAATTGAGTGATATTATATAAAAGACCAGGAGAATTGGTTAACAAAAAAAACTAACAGAGAGTTACAAGAAGAAAGTTGAAGGAATACATATGATATCAGAAGCTAAATAACTAAAATTAGGATAGTTACATTTGACATAGAACCAAGCTAAATTTAGACTTTTGTAAAAAATGTCTTCAGAAGTAGAGATAGAATCAAAAACCTTTCTGTTCCTTTTCTTCCATAGTTCCCAAGTCAGAATCATCCATAGAAAGGTACCGAAAATACTTTGCCATTTACCTTTGAAAATAGAACGCCACTGTTGAAAGAAATCTGAAACATGACAAGGAACGACAAAGTTGATCCCCAACCAACGAAACACACTGAACCATAAGGTAGAACTTTGAAGGCAATGAAGCAGGGCGTGGTGTAATAACTCCTTTAAATTCTCATCTCCACAGTGATTATAATAAGCAAAATATTTAGAAAGACCAAATTCCTAATTTTAAGAATGGTGTAAGAATGGTGTAATAAGAAGCCAAAAAAGCTCTCACCTTCTCTACAAACCATATCCCAATAAATGAAAACAATATCCTCAATTTTCTTAGTGAGGACTTTTAACAAACAATTGGAGTACATGCTGGCAGGGAAAGAAAACTACCAAATAAATATATTATGTGAAAACCACCAAATAGTAATATAAATATTTAGAAGCCTAAACCTAAAATCAAAATCAATAACACTAAAAGCATCCTAACCATCAAAGAAACAAAATAAAAATTCAATGGAAATTAAACATCAATGCATGCACTGAAAATAAGGAAAGCCCAACTTGATTCACTTCTTTAACAATGGTGAAGCAAAACAAAAATGATTAGCCTCGAAAAAGAACAAAACAAAACAAAACAGGGAGAAGCAGAGAAAGAGATTGACGGAAAGATGAGAAACGGTAGAAAAGCCTCGAAATAAAACAAAACAAAACAAAACAAAACAGGGAGGAGCAGAGTTTTATATTAGGAACTGTGACATTAAAACGATGTCACTATAATTGAAATGACGTCGTTTTACTAAATACTCAACCCCCACCTCTTTTAGTGTTTTATATATTTTTTGAACTTTTTTGCTGTTCCAACTTGGACGCTTGTTGATTTAGTCCTTGCATAATCAAAGTTAAATGTAGAAACATAGATTAATATTATATATAAATTGTAATTTTATATCATTTTCCAAAGTATATATCGGACGTTAGCAAAGAAATAAAAACTGCAATAAAAAAAATCTTAGGGCACTGATAGGTAGTATGGCAAAGCAAAAACTTTATTAAAAATTAATCTATTTATTAAATATTATAGAACCTAAAGGTCATATATATACTTGTTTAGGCATCCATTATTTGATTTTATAATATTCAAAATTTTCATTTAATTATATTTAATCTCTCCTAGTCGTAACAAAATTTTATTTTTTTAAGAATTTTTTTTAAAATTGTTTATATTAATTAAACAACTATACTAAATAATTAACAATTCTTAAATACAAACAACTTTCGTAGTGTGGACTTTTAACAATTTTCTTAGTATTATACATCTTTGAAATCCAAGATTTGAAAAGATTTTTCTATTCATAGCCAAAATTTAAATAGAAAGAGTTTGTACCTTGAAAAAAAAAATCAACACAAGTAGTGTGTATAAGGGTTGAGGGGTTAGAATCATAATGGAAGAGGTCTTTAATTTTTAGAATGAGATTTTGTTTTGAAGGTACTTGTTGAACTCTATTAAATGGATAATTTTTTTTTTTAATATTTGAGGAATTAGTAACTGTTAAATAAGAAAATTCATAATATTTAATAAAATATATATTCGGCTCATCAACATAACAGTTTCAATATGATTTAAATTTAATTAATTAATTATTATAAATAATTGTTTAGAAGCAATTTTATCTTCGATAATATTAATTTTATAGGGGCATTTTATATAATGTCCCCATAAGAGACAAAGCAATATCTTCTACAAGATGGTTAGAAGAGACACAAATTTGACCGACAATGTAGTAAAGTACCGTAGAAATCATTGAAACTTATATCTAGCTCTTTTAGATATTTTAATTCACAAAAACCTACAAAGTTTAACAATAAAATATTAGCAACAAATATATATATATATATATATATATATATATATATATATATATATATATATATATAACCTCACAACGAGAAAGTTTTGAGATATCGCATTTTTGCAATGCCTTGTTGAAGAAAGCTACAATTGATGGAGGAATAGTTACAGGCTCCAAATTTTTATAAGTAAGCAAACCTATAAAAGAACAGAAGAAATAAATATATAAACGTTACAAGCAAAATGTATTACAAATAATATAACATGTCATGACACAATATAGCGTAGCATAGTGGTAAGTTTACCTATAACTAATGTCAATTTAATTACCTGTAGTAAGTACGCTTTTACTCTGGACTCACTGACAAAACAAAACCTTAAGTTAAGACAAGGGATCGATGGCCTGAGGTTTTGAAGGAAGCTTTCATCAAAGGAAGAATAATCCAAATACAACTCTTCCAAATTCCTCCGGTTATTGGATCCTATTTAAATTTGGACCAACAAATCTTAATTTATATTCAAAAGAATTAGTCAATTTATGAACTAATCTATTAGAATGATAACAAATCTTAGATTTAGATTTGCAAAATGCAATTCTTTGTTGTTTCCAAAAGTTTCTTTCAATTAACTTACTACAATTACTACTAATTAGCTTTATACCTGTAGGATTTACGGATTGTGTATTTTTTAATAAATAATATTTTAATATCCAAATTATAATGTTAAAATTTTTCTAATAATAGTATAATGTAGGCCACCACAAAAGTGCATAGTTTCGATCATTGGCCTTAGATTGCAACTTTATTTTGCTTAGCAGGAAAATGGAAATAACAAATTTTTCTTACATTTCTGCGTAGTTTTGATTGCTGCAGCTGGTAGTGAATGTAAATTTATTGACAACATATGAGTAGCAAAACATTGAACAAAAGGCTCAATACCTATTTTCACATTAATAGCTTATGAAATTCCCAACATTGACAGAAAAGGAATGTTATCTATAAGAAAATAGTAGCAAGTGGTGGCCACCAACTCAGCATAGTAAAACCATGCTTGTCGCCAATATGGATTTATGTACAAAATAGCAGCTGTTCCCAACAATAGTATAATGTAAGCCACCACAAAAGTCTCATGGAATGCATTCATGTCGATGAAGGCATTATCTTCTTGCTCGTCCATGGAAGTATTAGTTGGTGGTGGTGCAGACATTGTTGTATTGCATAGTTTAAGGAGTGGAAGTCCACAAAGGAATGGATTTCCCTCGTAGCAGTTTGGTTCAAATGTTCCAAATTGATTAACCCTCTCAGGTATCCTGCCAGATAAGTTGTTATATGCAACACTAAAAAATCCTAAGGCGGTTAACTGGGTAAGCTGAGGTGGGATTCGTCCACCTAAATTATTGTGAGAAAGATCCAATGACTCAATTCTCTTCAAATTTGAAAATGATTGTGGAATTGGTCCTATCCAACTATTGTGTGACAACTTTAGCACTTGAATTTCTCCAAGATTTCCAATTTCAAGTGGAATTTGCCCCATGAATTTGTTGGAAGATAGGTCAACTCCTGAAATAAATTGAAGAGTGGTTGGTTGGTAAGAATATGAAAAATTTTTATTTGTGAAGTTCACAGGTTCTTGAGGCTGTCTATAATGAGTTATTATAGATGTTTCATATTTAAACAAAAAACTGTTGCATTTTAGACATGGCAAAATAGTACCGGAAAGATTATTATTTGAAAAATCAATAAGGCTTAATGAATCCAACTTGCATAATTGAACTGGAAGTTCACCTTCAAAGTTATTGTAACTCAAAATAATATAGCCCAATTGCTTTTTATCTCCAAACAATTTTGAAATGGGACCTTCGAAATTATTATGGCTCAAATCTAACACCACCAACCATTTGCTATTGTAAAATACATCCCTCAATGATCCTTGTATATTATTTCTGGATAAATGAATTTCTAGTATACTAGGAGGACTAAATTTGAATGGTAAGGTTCCTGAAATATTATTCTTTGAAAGATCTAAAATTTGCAGTGAACTCATGTTTCCAAATGAAGAAGGGATGTTTCCATTGAAACTATTTGTGAACATGTATAGTTCTGTTAAACTTGGAAAATATTCTCCAAATTCTTCTGGAATGTGGGCATGGAAGTAGTTTTCGGAAACATCCAAAATTGACAAATTGATATGAGAATGAATTGGTAATTTCATGTGTCCCGAAAGAGAATTGTTGGCTAAATAAAGACTATATAGCTGTGTGTTATTGTCTAACAACCAGAATGGAAACTCTCCTCTTATATTGTTGTGAGAAAGATTAAGAAATTGTAGGTTATGCTGGTAATAGAGGAATTTGGGAAGTTCTACACCGCTGCCTATATTTCCAGACAAATAAAGTCTCTTTAATTGAAATTTTGGAGTTGAGTTCTGATCTTCTATAATTGCAGATATGTTGTTGCCACCAACAATCAAGGAATTAAGTTTTGAGTGGTTGAAAAATGGAGAGAGTGAGATTGGAATTTGGAAAAGATTTTCAGAGAGGTATAGGCCTTCAAGATTGATAAGAGGAGATAAAGCAATAATGTCTCCTACAAAGTGATTAGAAGAGAGATCTAAGAACTTAAGCGATGTCAAATTTGATAGACATGGTGGCAAGATACCATGAAGATCATTGTCTCCTAAATCCAACTCTTGTAGGTAATGTAATTCACAAACACCTGAAATTTGTAAAAGACAAAACATAATATTAATAATTATTATATAGAAAGAAAATTTTATATAGTTCCAGTTGTTGCAACTGGTATTCAATCTTCAAATAACACAAGGCTATTGTATTTCATTTAATTTCCAAATTTCACTTTACAACTCTATTAATAAAATTAAGCTTGCATATAAAACATGATTTAATTAATATTCGTTAAATTTGTTAATCGGTATAAAATTATTTAGTCAATAACCCCACAATAACAGAGACCAGAGATTTTTCATGTTTCCAATGTCTTTTAGAAAAGAAGTATTACTAATAATAGAATCATTCATGTAGAAATACTCCAAGTATTTTTAAAATTAAGTGAGCTTATAAAAATGAAAAAAAATAGTGTCAAAATATTTATAGCTAACATTTTGAAAAAGCAAAAGCTCAATAACAAATTTATTAAATTACCTCTGGTATGTACAAGAGGATTTTGCATCCCCATACAAGATAAAACCTTGAGAAAAGGCATTGTTGCTTCAATGCTCGAAAGGAAGTTTTCATCCATAAAAGAGCCATCCAAATAGAGCTCTTTCAAGTTACTCCAATTATAGAATCCTATTTAAATATGAACCAATAAATCTCAATTTTCCTTTAGAAAATTATTTAACCAATAAATTAAGTAATTTAATGTAACTAGTTACTCTCCAACTGAAAATTATCTCTAACTTAATTAATTACCTGCAGAACCAAATCTTGCTCCATTTGTAAAATTACTATAACTTAGATGTAAGACCTTCAGGTATGGGAATGCCCTTAAAGATTCTAATAGATGGCTTCTTCCATCTATGATCATATCTTCAAGATAAAGGGCAATTAATTTGATTGGACCAATTTCATCTGCAATTTAAAAAAGACTCTTTGGATATTATTATTATTATTATTAGACCAATTTCATCTGTAATTTAAAAAAGACTCTTTGGATATATATATATATATATATATATTATGATGTCACCTGTTGATCCCACAAAGTTTGTAATGTTGCTATTTCCACTCAAATCTAGCACCTCCAAGCTTTTCAAGTTATGTAATTCTAAACAATAAGAACATAAACTTATCAAACCACTAATTACATAGGTTTTAAAAGGAATCATGAAACACAAGAAAATGGAACTCATCTCTAATTAACCTTTCCAATTGAATTGTCCTTCCAAATGGTTGTATCCTAAATACAATTTTTTTAGAGATAAGAGTCCCTTGAGGATGGATATGACGTTACTATTACTCAACTGATTATCACTAAGACTGAGAACCTCCAAATTTCTCAACTTCTGTAATTCTTCATCATAAAAAAAAAATCAAATATTAGTAGTAGAGAATTTTCTCAAAACAAAAAATATTGGTAGTTAAGAACAAAAAGTAAAAGAAAATTAAAATAATAACCTGAAATATTATTTGTTCCTTGTAGTCTATTGCTGCTTAGATATAAGTATTTCAAAGATGATAGACCACTTATAGATGATAATATGGTATTATTGAATTTGTTTCCGCTTAATTCAAGAAGCTCCAAATTGGAAAGTTTTGATAGTCTTTCAAAACCTGCAGATATTGAAATGTATATATACTAGTTTAATAAATTAGTGTCAAAATTTATAATAAAAGAATAAATAAATAGAAAGAGATTGACCTTCATTTCTAACACAGCCATTAAAATAGTTTCCACTTAGAGAAAGATTCTTTAGTTGTTGGAATGGAAGAAAAAGAGAGGCATTTAAATACCAATCTCCTTTTATATTAAGACCACTTAAATCATAAAGCTGGAGTGAGATAATTTGCCTAGTAATTTTGTTGCACTCAACCCTTTCCCAATTGCAACAATCAATATTAAGTAACTCCCAAGAAAGAAGATCAAAAGGATCACCGAAGAAAGGATCACTGAAGAAAGACTTAATTTGTAAAAGTGTAATTTTTTCTTCTTCTAAACAACAATCACATCTTCCTTGTAACAATATCACTACAATTATTAAGAATATCCAACGATACTGCTTCTTAACTATCACCATTTTTCTAAATTTTCTTGATGTCTTCTCTTTGCTCCCATAGGAAGTGTACATATAAATATTAGCAATGAACAAAATGGACCCCACTTTATCAAAAAACATAAAAGAATAAATTTTTGCAAAACTAATTGGATTTGGTCAAGTTTACATCAATTGGTACTACTTGTGGTCCATGGCATCGGTCAATGTTTTTTTTTTTTAAACATAGGGCATCGGTCAATGTTACTTTTAGTATTTATTTTTTAAACTTTGACATTATAAAATTAGACCAAAATATCACCGGTGATAGTAAATTTTTAAATGATAACAACATGATTTATATTTTTACATCAATTGGTACTACTTGTGGTCCATGGCATCGGTCAATGTTTTTTTTTTTTAAACAAAGGGCATCGGTCAATGTTACTTTTAGTATTTATTTTTTAAACTTTGACATTATAAAATTAGACCAAAATATCACCGGTGATAGTAAATTTTTAAATGATAACAACATGATTTATATTTTTAAATTATAATTATTGTATTTATATATTTGTTGTCCCAAAGGTCTTCAATGAAGAAAAAGAAGTCTCATTTTTTTAAAAGGCAAATATTTTAAATTTCAATAATAATAATTCAGAAAAAAATTAATAAATGTTATATTTAGACAAATAATAAAAAATATATGTGTGCATAATAAATACTAACATTTAAATAAAAGGTAGTTAGATTTTTTATCTATTAAATTTTGTAGTCTCAAGGTATTCAATACTTTTGCTTAATAGTAAAAAAATTGTAAAGTAGACACTTATTCTGGGGCGAAGAGGTACAAAACAAGTTTAAATTATTATAAATTCATATTGGCAATCGTGAATTTGATTATTTGTAGACTTCATTCACTAATTACTCATATGATTCATTTCTCAACCTATTTTTTTTAACCAATGGACGGACTTCTTAGGTTTTACCCAAATTATCTGCGTCACTGACCCAAAAAATCACAAAAGTTCAAATAATTGAAAAGTTATCTTCAAGAAATTATTAATATACACCTATTATTTCCGCTTCAAAAAAGAAAATTTTGGACAGCAATGGACCATTTCTCCTAACTTAAAACATAATTTTTCACAAATGATATCTTCAAAGTCTTTTAGTCACAATTTTTTAAGTCTTCTATCCATAATATTCTAAGTCTCTTTGCTCAATGTAACACACTTAACAGTGGAATGTTTTTTTTTTTAAGCATATTAGAACGAAGGGCTAACAAAGGATAATTGCTTAAATTTTCCTTATTTTTTGTTAATTGACTATCATACTCTATCTCATCTTTTAGTATTATCATGTTGGTGAATTGAATGGAAAAATGGTGAAGGAAAAAAATATTTAATTTTCTACAAATGAATCTTCCAAGTCTTCTATCCACAATTTTTCAAGTCTTTTTAGTTTATATAATATCTGAATTAATGTAATTGTGCTAAACACATGACTTGCATATTTCACAACCAAGAGATTAATTAAGTCAATTAGGGTATATGCTGGTTAATTTGCTATTTTTTCTTACATTTGTGGAGTTATTTTCTAGAAATTGATTGAAGATTCATAGTAACGATTAGGGGTGGAAATTTGGTACCGATTATCGAACCAAATTCTCATTTATCGATTATCAAAATTTTTCATATTTACTAAATTTATTTTACTAAACAGTAAATTAGTACTCGGTAATTACCGATTTAAAATATTTATCATTCTTGAGGTGTCAGATCATAATATTTTGTGACAACGTAAAATAAAATATTTGGATATAAGTCCTTTAGATATCGTTAATCCATTCATCATGCAAGAGAAGTATGATCCAAGTAATAGTATTCGGTAACCAATTTACAAAATACCGATTTGCCAAATTACTAAATAGTGATTTACTGATTACCGAAACCGAATTATTTTAGTAAAAATTTTTGGTATTCGGTATTTACCAAATGGTGCTCACCCTTAGTAAAGATTCAATCTTAATTCTAAATAGATCAAAAATAAATGTTGTATGATAAATCATACTATAATATATTACATGGTACAGTCAGTTTCTACTGCTACAGATTAATATTGATATTTCAGTTTGTCCCAAAATTAGCGTCCCTTTTATATATATAAAGAGTCATATTGATATACTTTTTTTTCAATTTCACTATCTATTCTAAAATTAAAAAATATTAGTTACTAAATCAATATGCTGATAATACTTTGTTAGCTATTTTTTTTTTTAGCGAGATTAATCACTAAAATTTAGGTGTCATTTTACTCGTCATTCAAATAAATAAATAAATAATGGCATCTCCTAATCCTTATTAAATAAACGATGATTAATCATTTGTTTAAGCAAATAACATATCTATTTCAAGTGATCATAGAAAATAGAAATAATATGCATGGAGACAAATTATAAAATTATTGAGGCTAATCACTATGTATGACTCTTATTTTGGATTATTAATGATTAATGATTGGTAGCTTTTTTTTTAGTGAGCTTTAGTTGAGCTCATTCTTTAATTTAAGAAAAAAAATCCATCTGTACATTAAAAAATTTTAAAAAGTTGATAATAGGGTTTTTTATGTTAAAAACCACTCGTAAGGTAAAATCCACGGAATAATTACTCTGGTTAGTTATTGGTGTTTGGATATTATTGGATGTTTGGGTTTTGATAGTAGGATGAATATAGAAATATGGACTTATTAGAATAGAATTTTTTTAATTAAGGAGTATCAGGAAAAAATTTTTACAAAATACATAACACCTTATTATTTAACTGTTAACTGTTTGTAGTAGCTATTTATAAAATATCAAATGCTATATAGATTAGCCTTTGATAAAATACTATCTAAATAACTAAAAGTTAGCTTAAAAGTTATTTCACCGAATACTATAAAAAATAGTTTTTAGGTGAAAATGGTAAAAATTATTTTAAAGACTATTACAGTACATAGCTTAAAAATGAGTTAACATGTAACATTAGTGAAATTTTTTAGAAAATAAAAATAATATAAACAAGAATTAAATATATTAAAACAAAATAAAAATTTAGTAAAGGAGTGATAAAGAAATTAAATATAGAGTAAATATGTTAAAAAAAATGTAAATTACGGTAAACAAATGATAACTATGTTAAATGTAAGTAAACCTATTTCAAACAGGATTAAATTAAATGAAATATAAATTAAAGTATGAGTAGTGAATTGAATTATTAAACCCACATATTTTGATAAATAAGGGTTTGTCTTTTTATGGCAGGAGTCTAAGTCTAAGTGTTCCTTTTTATTATAGCCATAACTTTATTAAAGCTGATGGCAATAAGTCTTCATCGCTTTACTTCCTCCAGAAGCTGGTGTCGGTGAGTCTTCGTCTTCGTCTTCTACAGTTCTTCAGTAGCGGTAAAGTTTACTTCGGGGACCACATTATTCTTTAGTCTACGTATGTCACATTCAAAAAAACAATCGAAATCGAATATCAAATTTTTGATTTTTTTTTTTTATAAAGGATAAAATATTCTTGTCGTAATTTTACTACGAGAGAAATGAATCAATATTACAGCAATTGTCGGAAAGACTGCCTACCCAGAAAATACTATAAAACTAAGAAAATTTAAAGTGAAAGGGCGACGGTAGCCCTTAAGGAAGGCAAGGAGAGGGCTGGCTTGTTGGGGAGGAAGAGAGAGTCCGATAGATACTAAACTATGTCTTACACTTAATTATAATCAAATTTTTGATTAATCGATATATCAGTTCAATTTTTTATTATAAAAGGGAAAAATCAAAATTTTTTATTTGGAGTTCGGTTCTGTGAGTGTGTGAACCGAACCAATTTTAACTATATTCGGTTTGGTTTTTTTATCAACTTTTGCTTATTAATTTTCGTTCAGTTTAAAATCGAACCGCCTTTGAACACTCTCAGTTGTAAATCTTTAGGCAATTAATTTCTTTGTTGTAGGAGTTAACCATGGGTATTGGATTGCTTTAGTTCTTGGTGGTAAATGAGGATTTTCAATTGTCTTCATCCATGCTTCTAATTATTCAGTAGTTTCTCCACGTACTTCTCTTGAAATGGAATAGATCATCTGGTTGTCCTTGGAATGATATAGCCATACCTTTGTATTTTCATAAGTAAATCTTAATTCATCATAAATGACCTTCAGGCCAATACATCTAATTCTGGCTGAGCCCTAAATTTATTATACAAAGTCTAACCCAGTTGCTTCCCTTTTTACTTTTTTTTTCGTCAACTTCTCTACTTGGGTTCGATAAACACTATAATATAGGTGCTAATCTCATTTCTTCTTTGTTGCACCTTATTTCTCCACTTGTCGACCATTTAAGAAAAGGATTTGGTATGCTGAAGGGAGAAAGAGAGACCGCATTCAAATTATTATTAAGTATTAAAATTAAATAAAAATCAGTGTTTTCCATTGAATATACCCGATGCTATGTGAAGGATTTCGTATATATCGCAATATATAATAAATTGGAAATAGATATGGTATTTGACGAACGAATTTTTATGGGTGGAAGCGATTTGTAGAATCAAGCAAGTTAGGTTATTTATAAAATATAAAATTCTATAAAACTGTGGTGGAACAAGTTTGAGGATATAAGAGACTAGAAAAAAAAAAAAAAGCTTATTTTCTTTAGGATGGCTATAATACATACCTCTAATATCTTATTAGGTGGTATATATATAGGTGTTGGATTCTTAGGATTACTCATTTAATCCTAAAATCTATAGGATTACTTATTTAAACAAAAAAACCTATTATACGTTAATTAGGCCTATATATGATCCACATGTCATGGACAAATCTTAATTAATTAATACTAATATTAAATAATTAATTAATTCCGATATCTCCCACTCACATATGACTGATCTTTTACCCGTCTTATCTAATTTTAAATCATACAAGCAAATAGGTCGTGTGACTAGTATACATTGAAAGCACAAATATCGTATACCGGTTAAGGACATACGACGTCTCGATAATCCATTACAAGTTTTTTTTATTATCAAGAACATATGCCTTAACCCAGAAAGTTCATTTGCATTCATTGTTACTCACAATCGATCTCTAGCATTGTTTCATGTTCACTATTATAAATTCATATACGATAGGCCGGCCGGCAGAACAATTAAAACTATGAACGCAGTCAATAATAATTTTGCTCTTATACATTATTTCCTTTGTAATGAATTGACTATAAGGCATAAATAATCAATGTGAAAAGTTTGTTTATTTTTATAATCAATGTGAAAAGTTTATTTTAAACATCTTAATTTTTTTTTTCCAAAGATTTTTTTATGGTCCCTTTTGTTTTCAAATGTTCTACAGTATTATTATTTTTTTAACTTATTATATTCTAGTCTTTTTTTTCTTATTTAATTTAATTATTTATTTATTTTTGATAGAGCGATCAATTTTTTAATTTTACGGATTTTTACAATAGTTAGTGATATAAATTTCCCTATCTTCTTCTATCTACTAGTAGTTTGATGAGACAAACATAAACAAATAAAAAGGCTTCAAACAAACATAAATATATATAAACAAATTGTAAACAAACATAAACATATATAAACAAGTTTTAAACAAATATAAACAATTGTGATAACACAAATTTGAAACAAACATAAATAAACATAAACAAATATAAACAAGTTTAAAATAAACATAAATAGACATAAACATGGAAATCATTTTTAAACAGGAATAAACATATACACGTCAATTTAGGCAAGTATAAACAAAAATAAACAATTTGAAATAAACATAAACAAAGATAAACAATTTCTAAACAAAAATGAATAATTTTTCATCTTTTAAGCCAATTAGAAACTTCTGAAATTAATTATAAAGACTATTTCAAATAATTTTAACACTCTTTAAAATATTAAGGAATGAAAAATAATTAAACTATTTGCATTTAACCGCATAAGAGTTTTCCATCAAAATTTATAAAATTTGTGGGTCAATTTCAAATTATTAAAAAAAAAGGTTGAGGTGTCATTTTAAAATTAAAAAAAATATATAGAAAACAAGTCACTTTTGAACAACAAAGTCAGGATGCCAAGTTGGAGGGTAAAGTAAGGCGTCTGTTATACAAATTCTACAAGAGAATTTTTATTTTTTTTTTCCTAAATTTTTTCTAATCTATCCCATAAATAAGTTCTTGAGAGACTTATTCCATGTTCTTTTTTTCTAAAACAAAAATTTAAATGTAAATTAGTAACCCCGCCACCCCCCCCCCCAAAAAAAAAAAAAAAAAAGAAAAGAAAAGAGGTGACACGTGGCATCACGGCCCAATCTGGTATTTTTTCTATTTTTTTTACATGCAGTTGTTTTGGTTTTACCCCCTATATGTATTCACCTTCATTCTGAGCACAATCTGGTATTTTTCCCTCTGATTTTTACCGTTTTCTACTGACATATTGAGGACTAAAAGTAATTACCCAATTCTTTTAGCTAGGCGCTTATATGCATGAGTCAGGGACATGCAGGACAAACGGTACTATCTCTCTCTGATGTTCAATTTGTTCTTTCCCTATTATGACTGGCGCATATATATATATAAGTTAAGCTATAGTTCCTGACGTAAGAGTTATATCCCCACAATATTGAAAATGAGTTGAAACATGCAATTATTAAAATCCTATTAGAGAATGCTTCACCGCAATCCTTTTAATTTTTAATCTGCTGTGTTCATGTACTCTAGTTTAAACTATTCTTAATCAAGGTACCATGAAATTGCTAAGTATGGTTTTGCTACAATGGGAAAAGATGAATGGAATGCATTGGAATCCTTAAGCGATAAAGAGACAACAACGACCTAGGAGGGTAAATTTCCAACTTGTAAAATTGTAATTACTTAATTTCTGGAATTAATGCTGATTGTCAAAATTATTTCCCCTTTAAAGTCAAATTTTGCTCAACATTTATTGTATAATTTTTCTTCAGGGTTATGATTGGCATTGGAGAGCAAGTGTATTCTATACTACTTTTGACCTTCTACTTTTTAGAGGTACAATTTGCAGTTAAATATATATTTATGCTCTGTTTGTATATATCCATTACCTTCTGGTTTAGTAATGCCGCAAGCCAATTTCATCAGATGCATTTTCTTTGATTATGTTTATTACTACTATATTTTATTTTTGGAAACCACATATATATGCACATGCACATACAATTATCCTTGTATTCTTTATTGGTCACTATTTGAAGGAGTACAATCACATGCCATGTGTTGTAGTTTTTAAATGGACTGATATCTGGGAGCTTATTTGGTTATGATATTTCCCTTTCGCATTATCCATTTTGAATGCAGTTTTTGGGACATGCAAAGCTGTTCTCTAATAGGTCCCATTTATTTTATAATTTCATATTTAAGAGTTCAGCTAAGCATTTGGTTAATTGAGATTCAAATGAAAGATTGTTACATGGTGCCATTGCGAGTTTTCATGATTCTGTTGGCAATCAATACACTAGAATTACACCAATTTTCAGGATTCCTAATGATAGATAGAAAGTAACTCAACACTTCGTTGTTTTTCATCTTTCTTGTGTGCTTTCTTCAAAAAATATATGTATAGACTTATTCTTTTGATAAACCATGGTCCTTATCAGGATTTAGAGTGTTGCTTTAAAATATGTTTGTTGAGGCACTATCCAATTATTACAATTTTATTATTATTTTTGTATATTTATTATTATTTTTCATTATTATTATTATTATTTATTTTTAATTAATTAATTAATTATTATTATTATTATTATTTATTTTTACTATTTATTATTATTAATTATTATTTAATTTGTTATTATTTATTTTATTATTATTTTTATTTATTATTATTATTAATTATTATTTATTTTATTATTATTTTTATTCTTTATTATTTTATATATATTATTATTATTATTTATTTTATTATTAATAATATTTATTATTATTATTATTATTATTATTATTATTGGGCGTTTGGTTGGGGGTAATCAGGAAAGGGAAAGGGAATGAAATTATTTGTGGTTGTTTGTTTGACCTTTTTAATCATTCCCTTTATCCATTTTTAGTTTTGGTTTTCCCCCCAATTCCCCCAATTTGATTCTCCAACCTCTCCAAGGGTTTTTCATTCCCTTTCCCCTCCTCATTCCCCAACCAAGTATAATAATAATAATAATTATTAATAATAAATAATAAATAAAAATAATAATAAAATAAATAATAATAATAATAATAATAAAATAAATATTATTAATAATAATAAAAATAATAAATAATAATAATAATAAATACATAAATAATAATAAAAATAAATAAATAATAATAATAAGATAAATATTATTAATAATAAATAAAAATAATAATAAAATAAATAATAATAATAATAAATACATAAATAATAATAATAACAATAAATAATAATAATAATAATAAGATAAATATTATTAAGAATAAATAAAAATAAATAATAATAATAATTAATAATAATAATAATTATTATTATTAATACTACTTAATAATAATAATGAATAATAATAATAAATAAATAAATAAATAAATAATACATAAATAAATACATAAAATAATAATAATAATAATAATAATAATAATAATACAACTAATAATAATAATTCTGATTTCGATTCTCTGCTTTAAACCAAACAGTTACAAAGGGAATCAGGAGCAAACCATTCCGTTTCTGGATCATAACCAAACAGGAAAAGGTATTCCGATTACCTGTTTCCCTTTCTCCTTGTTTCCCTTTCCTGATTCCATTCCGTTTTCCCTGCGCAAACCAAACGCCCCCTTATTATACTTGGTTGGGGAATGAGGAAGGGAAATGGAATAGAAAACCCATCAATTTGGGGGAATTGGGGGGGAAAGCCAAAACTAAAAATAGGTAAAGGAAATGATTAAAAAGGCCAAACAAACAACCACAAAGGGTTTCATTCTCTTGCCCTTTTCTGATTACCTCCAACCAAACGCCCCCTTAGTATTTTTTATGAGTAATGGGTACTCTTTTAACTCTTTTGCTCTTTTTTTTTCCCCTGCTTTGTCCATTGATAATAAAAAAAAACGTAAGTAATGAATGTTTAGATGTTTCTCTCTTTGCTCCTTATCTTTCTTTTTGGTGATGCAGTCCTTTTTGTTGCCTTTCATCAATCAAAGCGTTTTGTTTGTTATACTATTTATATCTTATTACGTCCTTTACATCTCACACAGAAGTTCATCCTTGGAGGGAGGATGATAGTTGGACCTTATCATTGTTCGGGTAGTAATCTTTTATATATTTCTCATGAGGCATCTTCTGCATTAATACTCTTTAAATAATGCAGGATATGAAATTTTGGTGTAGCAATCGTCTTAACCATCTGTAATATTGCTTGTAGCTTGATCAATGGTTTTTTTTCTAGTTTATAGAGAGTATCATGTGCTCAATTTTGTTTAATGAAGATAAGGATATACAATATTATTAGCATCTGATGAAGATAAGAATAAACCTCCCACAAAAGCTTGTTTGATTATCTACAAGCTGAGCTTGTTCAAATGTGGGCTTGGGATTTCTAAGCTCATGATCCAGCTCAATACTGAGGATTGCTAATTGGCTCAATAATATTAAATGAGCATGTAAATGTGCTCTAGAGCTTGAGCCTATGAATAAGCTTACATTTGATTTTGCTGCTGGTGGTGCAAATTTTGATGTTTCTTGCCTGTGCTCATATAGCTTTTGCTAGAATTTGAGTCCCTTTGAAATTCTTTTTTGTCTTCCAGAATGGAGGTTTATTGCTTTTGACTAATTACTAAGAAGATTTATTTTATTATTTTATTCTTATTAGTAGCATAATTCCCTTTTCTAGTGAGTTTTGCTATTTTTGAATGCTTTTAATAGAGTACTTTTTTGATGGTTCGTTTCTCATAAGAATTTTAGTGTTTTAATAAGTTATAGCCATTAAGAGGATTTCAGAATATGTGACTCAATTAATGATGGTTGGAAAAGGACATGGTATGTGCAACCTCTGTCATTTTCTTGGTTGACTAGTACAAAGTATTTCTCGCTTTCTAATAAAATGCATGAAAAGTTATTTAGTTATATTTTGAAGAAAAGTATTTTCTTGGGTTGTAGGGGTGTGGCACTTCGAGTTCTATCATATGAGCCTCCTTTAGTGTGATGTTGCAGTGTGAAGTATGGACTTGTATTGCATTCATAGTATTTAGTTTTTC
>CATIWJ010005733.1:0-16057 GCA_949640765.1 Croton laevigatus | reverse complement strand
TAGGATAAGTTGAACTAGTGAGATAAGGGTATGATGCATCATATACTTAGCAGTACTGCGAAATTTTGAACAGAATGAATAGAGAAACAGATCTAAAGGTGATACAGACTGAGTCAGTCGTAACACCGAACAGATTTTGATATTGATTGAATTTTGAATACGGCCGATTAAATTGAAATATAGAATTCGGATTATGCGTGGAAAATACCATGCCATTTGAAAATTGAGATAGAGGCTTTATCCCTGTGTTCACTTAAATACCTAGTAGAGCTAAACAAGTAAGATTTTGATTAAGCAATTTATTTTATTAAAGTGATTTATGAAATCTAAATATTGCTTAATATTGTTTAAAATTATGCATGTGCAATTAAATTATTTATGCTTTATATTAGTTAAAGTATCCACTGAGCGAAATAACTTAGCAAGTTTGGTTAATCCTGAACTTGTAGGTCTCCGAACGATGTGGAAGAAACAGGAACTGATAAATAGCAAATGGGCCCGAAGAACTTAGACTGGCATATACTGTGAAGGAGAAGTCAGCACATGCAAAGATAGAAAAAAAAACTACTTTATTATTGTAATTTAAGTAGACAGGATTATGAAATATGTAATGTGACACTTCTTAGTTCGGCTGCAAATGGTCGGGGTAAGGGGTGTTACACCTTTAGAGTTAATCCACTTAGACATATTTGGAAAATTCAAACAATCATCAATAAATGGAATTCACTACATAATAGGGTGTACTTTATGAAGGAGAAATCTGAAGCTCTAGCAAAGTTTAAGGAGTTTAAAATGATGGTGGAAAGTGAAACTAAAAAGCAGATCCAATGCCTTCATAAAATAACAGAGGGGAGTACATGTCTAATGAATTCTTTGACTATCTTTGCCAAAGTAAGATTCGAAGACAATTGACCTATCCGGGCACACCATAATAGAATGGTGTAGTAGAAAGAACTTGCTGAAGTCTATTGAAGCATGTTACATGCTAAAAATGTTCCTAGTCAATTTTGGGTAGAATGTATAGCAGCAGCAGCTCATATTATTAATAGACTTCTATAGTCAAAGTTAGGCTTTGTCACTTCTTTTAAAAATTTAAAAAAGCTTAGACCTATAGTAAGTCACTTCAGAGTGTTTAGATGTATTTGCTATATATTTATGAAAAATTAATTATGTAACAAATTTGATAAGAAGGCAATAAGGTGTATCTTTGTGGGATATGATAAAAGTAGAAAAGATTGTTGTTATTATGATCTTAATATTGGTAGATGCTACATTTCACGAAATGCCTATTCGATGAGACTTTATCTTGGTGGAATCCAAACTATGTCGTGAAAAAGTACAAGATGCATTCAAAGAGCATTTAGAAGGTTTGCAACATCATATAGAATTAACTTCATCATCATCACCATAAGAAAAGCCATGGCAGATAAGTGTCTACCGTAGAATTGAAGAAGTACCTCTAATAACAGCTGACATCTTAGAAGATCAGCTAGCAAGAGAATTGTCACCACCTCCATTGAGAATATAAACCAGACCAAGGAAGCTAAATTCAAAGTATGTTAGTTTTAATATGGCAATAGTTGAAGAAGAAAAGAGCCACTATTCTACGAGGAGGAATATTGGAGGAATGGATTCAGGCCATAGTAAAACAAATCAATGCCTTAAAAATGAATCAAACATGGGATTTAGTTTCGAAGCCTTAGGACGTAAAGCCCATATCATATAAATGTGTTTATAAGATCAAAACTCATCTTGATGGATCAATTGAAAGGCATAAAGCTCGGTTGGTGGCTCAAGGATTCTCTCGGTAATATGGACTAGACTATGATGAAATGTTTAGTCCTATGGTCAAGATCACAACTGTCCGGGTGTTGCCAGCAATTGTTGCCTAAAAGTCATGGAAGTTATGACAGATGGACATAAAGAATGCCTTCCTATATTGAGAGTTGGATTGAGAAATTTACATTAAGTAGCCAAAGGGATTTGAAAGCACTAACAATCCCAACTATGTATGGAAGTTGAAGAAAGCTTTATACAGATTGAAGCAAGCACCTAAAGCTTGTATGGCAATATTACTGAGTTTTTTATTTAGAGCGAATACTCTCTTACCTATGCAAACTCAAGTTTATTTGTCAAAATATATAGTGGTAACCTATTTATTATACTAGTTTATGGTGATGATCTCATAATCATTGGAGATGTAGAAGATGAAGTTCATCGAATAAGAGAAAATCTATCAATACGCTTTAGATGAAAGAGCTTAAAGAACTTAATCATTTTCTTAGGTTAGATATTGACTACTCCAATGAAGGTTTATTTCTTTGTCAAAAAAAATATGCAAAAGACTTACTTGCTAAGTTTGGGATGTCAAAATTCAAATCAATTTTAACTCCTATGAAGCCAAATATCAAGTATTGCTCAAAAAAATATAAGGAACTAGAAGATGTCACTATGTATTGGCAATTGGTCGAAAGTTTAATTTACTTAACACTGACAAGGCTAGATACTACATTTACAGTATGAGTTGTGAGTTAGTTCATACAAAACCTAAAGAAGCCTCATCTTGAAACAGTTCAAAAAATCTTATGATATATGAAAGGAACCATTAACTATGGTCTCCTATATATAAGAGGTAAAGATTGAAAAATAGTTGGCTATTATGATGCTGATTATGCTAGTGATTATGATATAAAAAGATCAACTATTGATTATGTATTCAAACTGAGATTGGGCGCAGTCTTTTAGTGTAGCAAAAGACAATTGGCAGTTTCACGATCAACAATAGAAAGCAGAGTATCGAGCAGCAACAATGGTAGCTCAGGAAATTGCATGGCTAACACAGTTATTGAAATATTTGCATCAACCCATATGTTTTGCTTGGAATGCTAAAATTTCTTTATTTTGAATATTTAAAAAATTTACTAGAAATTGTGATCTACTAATGTTATTTCAAGTATTTAAATATAACTCCAATAAGTTTGAACTAAAATAAATCAAGATGAATCTTTTCACTTACAAAAGAATTGAAGTTTTAAAGTAGCACTAACATCTCGCACGAGATGAGTACTTCTTGCACAAGACGTAATGCCAAATCAGTCTAGTAGCTAAAATAGGTTTTGTTCTTGCGCACTAACATTGTCTAATCCAAGTCTAGCAACTTGATCTTGCATGCAACCTATGCATCTCATGCGAGAAATCAAGGCAAATCAGTTTAGTAGCAAAATGAAATTTTCATCTCGCTCGCTACGCCAATCTGACTGGCAGTTAAAGAATCTCAACGACCATGTCTCGTGTCACACAAGACATTGCTTATATTAGCATCAACGGCTAGTTTAAAATGGAAATCTGACATGTCAAAGAGCCGGTACAAGTTTGTTAAGAAATATTTGTGAGTGGTCTTGTGAGAGACATATAGATTTTGCACGAGACATAGGCAAATTTTTAGACAAACATTTCCAAGGAGCAACAGCTATATTTTTTAAGTTGGGTATAAATATCCACTCATATAGCCTTCTGAAGGTTGGATCAACTACTGCATATCAATGGATAATTGAACTTTATTATAAACAACTTTCTTTTCATCTTTTACTCTTACATCAAACATTTTCATGTATAGTTAGTTGCAATATCATTGTTTATATCTAGTTGAGTGAGCTAGAAAACTCAACATTCTTGTTGATAGTTTTGAGTGAGCTAGAAACTCAATTGTAAGGTTTAAAGTGTGAGCCATAAAACACTAAGTTTGAGGTCAGCTTTTAAAACCTTATTGTATTCTTAAGTGAATAGTAAAACCCAATTCTTAAGATAATTGGAGAAGTGAATGTAGGATTAGTTAGTATCCGAACCACTATAAAATTTCTTATCTTCCTTCATCTTCCATCAATCTTCATAAACCACCATATTCCGCATCTAAAGTTTTTTAATTGGCTGACTAATTCACCCCCTCTTAGTTGTCATAGGGCTAACACCATGCAGTATGCCATTTCACTACAGTGTGAGCAAAGCTTGCAGAGAATCCTATGTTCCATACTAGAACCAAACACGTAGAGGTGCACTATCATTATGTGTGAGACAAAGTCTTGCAAGATGAACTTAAGATGACTTATGTTAAGACAGAAGACCAAGTTGCAAATGTATTCACAAAAGGCCTATGCTCAAGCAAGTTCATAGCATTTCGGAAGTAGCTTAGGATGGTTAGAAGATCAATTGGTGATGAGGGATTGTATTAAAATTGCATCATCAAAATTAAATTAAATATTGTTATGGATAAAATATCCATGGTTTTCTAAAAACAATTGGAAAAATCCATGGTTTTGCCCAAATCATGTGTAAGAAACCATGTGTTAGAATTATACTTATGTATTTAGTTAAGATTTTGGTTAGTTAGAAATTCTTATAAATAAGGCGTAGTGTGGAGCTCATCCCATCAAGTCATCAACTCATCAATCTTCTCTTCAAGCAATCTAAAGTAGTAGAGTAGAGAGAGAGAGAGAGAGAGAGAGAGAGAGAGAGAGAGAGAGAGAGAGAGAGAGAGAGAGAAATCAAAGTGAGAGAGTGAGTTATAGGAGTGAAAGTAGTCACTTGTAATAACTTTCTTTAATCAAAGTTTTCTTGCACTTTAGTCCATCTTCATTATTTCAATTTAGTCTTTTAATTAATTATTTTCCTACATGTATTTTCCTTTTCATTAATGGAAGTGTGCATTATTTGCAAGTGTTTTCTCTCTTTTCTCACTTATTTTTATTAATTAGTTGGGAGATGAAGGAGAAGAGAGTAGTTGCAGTGGTAGTCGTTCGTGGGTCGCAGTGAGGAAAAAGATTTCTTTCTTTTTCAATTAAAATTATAAAATTTTAGTCCATAAAATTTCCACTAAACCCACAACATAGCGTAATGTGGTCAATTTTATTGGATGGAATAAAAAATGAAGGAAAATAGTATATTAAGTGAAAACATTGTAATTTTCTCTAATTTAATTTTTTTAATTAAATGCAATGTAATTATTAACAGCTGACAATGTTTACTTAAAAATCATGATTTAATTCAAAATGTTAAGAAAGCTAACAAAAAAAAAAAAAAAAAAGATAATCATAATTCAAAACAATACAATGTAAAAACCCGTTAATGCACCTGTATAAATACTAGTTTAAAATATAGTAAAGCTCGAATACTTGCAGTCTGATGTTTTATGGTAACATATTATTTACTGAAAATGAAATATATAAAAAAAAAAGTAATGTTAAGATTAATTTAAATATAGTAAAAGCTTAAAGAGGAAGTCAATGATGTGCATGTATAGAAATTTTATTAATAGAAAAATTTAGTTTTATAATACAAAAATTATAGAAGTCAACCTTCTTCTACTGGGAGGATATATTATCTTGGTCGGACAGGCATGACATGGGCCAAAAAACATACGGTCAAGACAAATATATTACGAGTCAATGCAAAACGGCTTTGACCTTAGAGCATACATTTTGCGTAAGTCCCAAATTCTATTTATTTAACCAATTTAAATGTCATATTACAAGCGATTCGTTATTCTATTTATCCGCGAGAGGTTGTAGAGTGTAGAAATCTCGAGTTCGATTTCTTTCAGCCATTTTGTCAACAGCTATGTGATGCATTGTCAATATCTATTTAATATATAGGGGCAAGCTACTCCTATTGAATAACACACAATACTAACCGGTTTGATAGTGATTTTTTTTTTTATATTAAAAAAAATATCATATCATATCATGTCAACTCTTGTTTTCTGGGTATTAAAAAATTGTTGTACAAAATGGGGATAAGAGTCTTGAATTGCATATATTCTTATGAGACATTTCCATATTGTGTCTGAAATCTAAGAGAAGAGAAGAATAAAGATTGAGAGAACTTTGGTATAAGAATTCAATTTGTAATGAATAAGATTTCAAACTCCATATGGATAATATTGATGTTTTCAATGACGAACGCAAGTTCGAGAGGTGGGAAGGGCCACGTTACGCTACGTGATGTCGGATTGGCAATAATTTTCATGAGGCCACTGGGACCTAAATTCAACTACTAATAACTAAAACTGAAATTGACGAAACTTAATTAAGCAAATGAAAATTGATAAGCTGCCACTTGCCAGTTTGAGGTAGCATCCTCTTATTTATTTATTGTGTTGTTATTTATTTATACATGAATCTAAAAGTAGGTTATTGTCATCTCATGGAACTTGAATTATATAAACTGCTGGCTGAGGAAGCTTCATCTTTGTCTTGTGTTGTCTATTCCTATTCCAATTCAATCATTTAGTTTCTAAATTCTATTCTATTTACAGCTCCAAATATGAGACATGCTGTTCTTCAACCATTTTTCTCCTCTCAACATTACAATTTCGGTAGTTAATATATAAATTCTATTCTTTTCTTTTTTAAGTATTTGAGTGTTTCTTTGATGAAAGTGTTTTGCATTTGGAGTGTTTGTTTTAGGGAACAATGAAGTTGAGATGCCAAATTTGGATGTCCCAACGGATACCAACTTTTGTTTGGAGCCAAGAGCTGATGGCAATTCTATAATTCCAAGTCAACATTATCAATCAGGTTCATTGAATTTCTAATTTTAAACATTCCTTCATATTAGTTTTGCAACTAAAAACCTTGAACCTTTTCTCTTTGCAGATATTCAGACAACATCCTCTAATTATTGGGAGACTTATGCACATCAATCTATAATGCTCAACAACAGTTTTCTGAATCTTGAGAAATCGGTATGAATGACGATTTGTTTGGATTAAAAAAAAACTGAGTAAAAAACACTGAACTTAATAACGCAGGCTTGTAATCGAGTGGACACTCTCTACCAATGCAATTCAAATTTATATGATTTACCTAATCCTTTTATTTAAAAAAAATGACTTATCTTAATTTTTTTTTTCCCATTTAGGAGTTTGGCGAAGCTCCGGAGAAGAAAAGATCAAGTGATATGATTGAAAATGTAACAAGTTTTGATGAGCAGAAGAAAAACAAGAAAAGAAAGGCCACTAATTCCCAATGCCACCACCAAGTGAAAGAGTATAAGGTAACATTATTACTTTCAAGGCAATGGTATAAGGTAACATTCTGAATAATAAATCTAAAGTTGCAGTGAAAATAAGCTCAAAATGTAAGGTTTGGAATTACGAGTCACTAAGTAAAGATGTAATAACTTGGTTCTTGTTGGCATGGCAATGGCAATTGTAGGTACCTGTGAGGAGAAGCCAAAAGCTAAGTGACAAAATCACAACTTTACAAAAATTGGTATCCCCTTATGGAAAGGTCAATCTCGTAATTCTATTCTACTTATGAGTGAAAAAAAAAAATATATATTTTCATTAAATAAATTTAGAGTGGCTGAGTATTTATTATTAATCCATTGCAGTCAGATACTACCTCTGTTCTTGAAGAGGCTTTTCTTTGTATCAAAATTCTTGAACAACATATTCAGGTATATAAACCCCATATATTATGTTAAAAAACATTTTTTTTTTTAAGCTTTATTCAATTTCTTTATCCCGTCGGCCTAGAAATCGTAAGATTTTTATTATTTTTTTTTTGAGATTGAAAGTGGAGATGCGAATATTGATCTATTATAAGGATCAGATACGCACTTGTCACTAGACTTTTGACATACAAACTTAAGACCAACTTATAATTCTAATTTTATGTAAGATTCAACATCAGATATTGATTGAAAAATGATATAATATGTAAGTTATTGATTGAAAAATGATATAATATGTAAGTTAGACCATCTAACTATTTAGTTAACTTGGTTTAGGCCAGTAGATTTGGGTTTAAATAGTTGACGAAGTCAGTTAGATAGATCATTTTAAAGATTTGTGCGGTCAGACTCTGGTCTAGCGACACGCCAGTCACTGCCCCAAGTGGGGTCGTGACATTTCGACACCAAAGTTTTAATTTTGTGTAAAGGTTTCTAATACTCATTTTAATCTGTATTTCATATGAATTTAACATTAATTTTTTCAATACTCGGGCAGAAATTGTTTCAGATGCCGTATAACTCATGTCACTTACAGTCACAGGTAAATAATGATTAACTAATTTTAATGCAAATACTTTTGTTAGTTTCATTTTTTAACACCATTGCTTTTTAAAAAAAAATAAAATTGACAGGAAAGTGATGATCATGATAGAGTGGTAGATCTACACAGTAGAGGGCTGTGCTTATTTCCTTTATCAATTGTAAAGAAATTATCTCAGAAATATTGTTTTGATGCTCCTCCAAATATAGTTTATTCAACTAATTGACATTGCCATATCAGAAATTTTAATGGTAAATTTATTTCAAATTGTAATGCTATATTTATTTCAGCCTAAGTATTTCCATTCTTATGCAATGTGATTCAAGTTCTAAAACTTTAAAAATATTAAATATGCAAACATTACTTTCGTTTGGAAATTCAAGCTATTTAGTTCCTTCCTCACAATGATATTGAATTGATTAATTTTAGTTAATTTACCAGAATTTGAGATTATGATGGTAGGATTTGAAATGAATGGAAATTTCAACAAGATCCAAGTTCCACTTTCAGATTAGGAAGCACCTAAAAATAAAAAGCAAATAAGGGTAACATAATATAGCATACACAAAAATACTTTCAGATTAATCGGTTTGAGTCAAAGGTCAGCCCAAAAATTCTTGCCAAGGTGACGAATTTTAAACTAATGATATTAGAAATATAAAAAATACGGATTTATATTTTATTATCAAATTTTGTTATAATATATTATTTTTTTACCATTTAGTTTATAATAATAATAATAATTTATAATATATTATTTTTTTAATATTTATTTTCAAATTTATTATTATTATTATTATTGAATTAAAATAATATTTTCTTATGTTAGTGACAATATCTGTATTTTTATAATATAAAATTATATATATATATATATATATATGACAATTGATTGAAAAATAATGTTTATAAAATGTAATTTAAAAAGATAAAAGAATTGATAAATTAATTAAAAATATAAAAAAATAACAACTAAATTAATTGGAGTTACAAATAAATATAACAACTAAAAGATAACAACTAACTGTTAAAAAAGGAAAAAAAAAGATAACTATTAAAAATATAAAAGATAACAGCTAAATTTATGTTTATAAAGTGAGAACAAACGTAGCCTATCTTGGGCTCCAAGTGGATCTGCCATTGGGGTGGGTAAAGGTTAACAAAGTGAGCGGAAGTTAGAATCTATAATGTATGAAAATGGATTAGTCAAGACTTATTCGGATTTAAACTTACTGTCATTAAAAGGATAGTACTAACTGATTAACTTGTTTATCTTGTATCCTTATAAGTCTTGTGTATGGTATATTTTTCCGAAAAGTGAATAACAGAAAGTTTACTTGTCTATATTATTACTGTATTTGTTCTTTTTACATCCATATATACTGTAAATGAAAACTACATTTACTTTGTTATCTCAAAAAAATAATATAAAACGAAAAGGAAAGAAAGTACGTTGAGTTCATCAATTTCATGAAATTCAGTATCCTCTTTCTCTAAACTGAACATATATATATAATATTGAAATTACATCATTGGAATTCGATCAATCCATACCATATATAAACAAATGACAGCATATACTACTAATATAATGAATAGGAGTTTGTAATTTGATAACTTATCAGAAAATCTCAGAGCCTCTCAAATAAAATTTGCCATCATCAATCAGCTTAGTAATATCTTTATTTTATATTACTATTACACATTAATTTCATCGACAAGCATTAAGCGTTGTTATAATCTAAGAACACAAAAATATTTAATTAAATGATGAATTTCCAGAAACATCAAAATGCCAGCTATTACAACAAGGCAACATGTTTTTCTCCAAAAACAACATTCAATGTGTATGTATATGCATATAAGCATCCAAATCTTTAAATAAAAGGCAAGTGAAAATGGTAAATATGGACAGATACTGCGTTCCTCTCTATCTAATTGTGCTTATTTTAGGTTTAACTACTAATTTCTATATTAGTGATAGTTTAAAAAGTGATAGTCTTTGTAGTGAATGCACAGAATGTGAATCAAAACAATGCCCAGCAAGTGATGCATATCCGCATATGACAGCACACGATGACAGCCTTATAGCAGGTGCTTTACAATCTGATTATGTGAATGCAAGTGATAGTTCTGTGTATTCTGTGCCAGATATCAAAGGAGGAACTTCTACTAAATATAACGCTTACTTCGGTTGGGAGTCTACTTCCGGTTCAGCTTCTGGCTACCACAGGTAACTGCAATTGTTAATCAACAAATAATCATACTCAAAATAATACAACTCTTGAATATTATAAAAATGTACGTCACAGATTCAGGAACTATATGCAAAAATGCTCAAGCGAAAGCTACCTAACTGTAGATAAGCATCGCTCCGTAAGCCTTCGCTCGTTGAAGTCGCTAGAAACCTTAGCAGAAGCAGACTGGAAATCCATTAATCCACCAAAGAAATTAAATCATAAAGGATTTCGCTTTTGGAGGTCTCACAGCACAGGAAAATGTCTTACAGTTTTCCAAGAAAAGAAAGACAAGAAAACTGTAGGTGTAGCTGATTGCGAATTTGATGGCTCTAATCCTTTCCAACTCTTCGCCTTTCGATTTCACTACCATAAAGCTTTCTGCTGTTGTGGTGTGCATAATAACTAGTGACACCTTCAATTATTTTAATAAAAATGGTATCCTTTATTTTTAGTATGGAAGTTAAGGGTTGATTGTAATAGGATCAATTGTAATCTTGTTGAATTTTTTAGAGCTGCATCGACTGATTCTGGGGTAAAATTTCTTATGTTGCAGAATATTGGCCTAAGAGAAGGTCAATATAAATAAACTTTCATGTGATAGAGAGTTCAATAATTTCTTAATATTTGTCTCTCATTTTCCTCATGTCTTGAATAACACAACAAATTTCAGCTAAAACTAGAACTTCAGGTACTCTAAAACTATTTCAAAATAAGAATCAAGTTACATTTTAATCATTTATGATAACTTTGAAAACTTTTACTTACTATTGAACAGGCCGTACAATGAGAATTTTTGCCTTTTTAACTGTTCATAGGTACAGATGGAATCAATTCCTGGCAATCTCCAACATCATTCAAACATGGTGGCTTGCCAGCTCCGTAATAGAAATACGCCATTATTTTCGAGAACTCGTCTGCAGTTCGCATTCCTGGACCACAGATATGCAGTTGATCATATCACATAGGAGCAGAGTTGAGGGAAAAAAAGTTGAAGACTAATTTTAAAATTAAAGAATCACCTTTTTCACGGTATAAGATCTTCCCGGATTTAGTGAAAATAATTTCTGGGAACATGGATACTTTCAGAGCAGAGACCAAATCAGTCTCAATAACAGCATCAATCGCAACACACTAATAAAAATTATGATAGAATGTCAGAGACAATAACCTCGTAAATGGAATGGAAGTTTCAAGGGATAATTCAATGCTACTTACTCTTGGTGAAGGTAGCCTGCAGTTCCATATGATGTTCACAGCCTTATCCAGTTCTTCACGAATTTTCTCATTTTCTTTTGGTCTGGTAAAAATATGAAATCTAGGTTAAAAATTGACAGCAAGTCATTAATCTTGAATGCAGAAAATATTGAACTAAGTGTTTATCATTTCTGCACAATCTGAGCATGTGAAGACATTTTATGCATGTATATCCAGTTAAACATATGCTGTAGAAGAAAGAGATTGGCACTGCAAGAAAATGAGTGGTTCCAATAACCACAAGTGTAGAAATGCTTTATTTTCAACTTTAACAAGCTAAAATCAGCTGGAAGAAATATAGTAAAATAACCTTTTATAGCGATTATGTACAAGGATGATCAAAGGACTAATGTCTTTGAACACCGTCTCTTCCCATTCTGCCACAGAAATGTCTTTGATTGGAACAATGTAATCATCATCTCGCCACACTATTTCATTCTCACTATCATAGTTTTCGTCATCCTCGTCCTTCTTTTTATTCTTGATGGTTATCTTGTTAAAGAATTGACCCAAGTTGAATCCCCATCCCTCATCCTCCTCTGGCCAATCAGGGTCATCCTCATCTACAACAAGGGGATAATCAGCTAGAAGCTTTTGCATCTTTATCTTCTTTTCTTCTGGATCAAGTTCCTCTGCCACATCAGGATGTTTATCAATCGTTTCTCTAATCTTCATTCTCCATTCACGCCTCTCTTCAGCATCCATAAGATATGGGTCATTCACATCCTCTTTCCTTGTCGTGGAATCATCCTCGTCCTCTTCAGTGTCGCTGGATTCTTCCCATCGCTTTTTGTTCCCACCATCAAACTTGTGCATTTCAACTGTTCGCGAAGCTCTTACTCCTACTCTTCTGAATGCACCACCCTGCAGCTTTCAAAATAAAATTGTTCTCCATAAGAAATTGTTTCAATAGATAAAAAAAGGATACTTAGTTGAAGCTTACTTCAGTTATTTAAACTGAAGGATGGCTAAAAATGAACCTGCAAAGGAGCCTTCAAAAATTTTGACGAGTCACTTATTTTTGCTTCAGAATGAGAACTAATGCCAGGAGCTGAAGGGAAATCTTTGAATTTGTACTGTTGTATCGGTGAAAACAATTTCTGAAACCTTAATGCATATTGAAGTGCCATTTCTACTTATATTTATCCACTGCAAATAAGGTTCAGTAATTTAAATTTGAGAATCAAATCATTCAAAAATGTTGAAGAAACATATAATAATCAAATCATGCATTATGAACCCAACCTCAGCAGCAAATAAGAAAATAATCAAAATTATACAAAACACTAGCAGTAACAGAACAGCAAATGGGAAATTAATGGCCATTAAACACTTTTGCATTTCAGAATTCTCAAAATCACAGCATATGAACAAAAAGAAAACAATACAATAGCTTTAAATAGACAAAACTTGAATATGATTATTTTTTAGTTTAAGAATTAACAATATTGATTATTACAAATAAGGATTGATAAACATAAGACTGAAAACTTACCTGAATGGAGTAGCTGACGCCTGACGGAACTTGGACAGCGACAGGCAGCGGCGAGGAACTTGCAGCTTCGTGGGAATGAGAATTATTGTTCTCGTGGTGGTTGCCGGCAGCAGGGAGCGGGTGAACAGTTGTCTGTGAAGGCTTACGGAATGCCTGAGGAGTAGCGAACTATAATCGGAATGTGACTGGCAGTGGACTAAAGAGCAAGATGGGGGAGAGGATTAGGATAATTGAGAGGAAAAAAAAAAAACTGTATAATTTTTTGGAAAAGTTATAATTTTAACCCTGTATTTTTTAATTTATAATTTTTTTAATGTATTTTTTAAAATAAATTTTCTTATCCCGGAGTTTTGTTTTTGTCTTTCCGTCTACTTTTACTTTTAATTAAATTTTCGTTAATTTTTTTTTAACATAGAAATTTCCGTTAAATTTATTAGTAAACAACCGATGTAGTATTTTGTGGATCCAGTGGAAAATTTATGGACTAAGTTGAAATTTTACAATTTTAATTTATAAAAATAATAAGGAAGCAAAACAAACAACCTTTACCGAATTCAAGCATCCATTCCACCATGGCTAGAATCAAAGTTGAGCAGAGTCGCGATTTGAACTCTTTTTTATGGTTTTTCTCTAAATCTCTCTATTCTTCCGATTTTCACTTCAAAAAACAGGTTGATTGAAGAATATGCATTTGGGTTATTGCCCTTCTTTTTTTTTTTTTTTTTGTTTTGGTGAAGGGACGTTCTTGATCATTGCTTTTTGTTTTGGCATTCTAGGAGTAATTGCTTGTTTGGTTACAGAGCCACGACATTTCTCTGTTTTTGTGTCGGTTATCTTCAGATCGCCGTTCATGGTGTTTTTGGTGACCAGATACTTCGCTGACTGACGGGCGGGCTTTGGTAGTGACAATCGGCGGTGGGGCAGTCGGATGGCGGTGGACAGGGTGACGTTTAGGAGGGCTGCTCATTTTCTTCGTTTTTTCTGACATCACTCATCTTTGTTATCCTTCCTAATTTTGTTTTATTTTTTATAAATTAAAGTTGTAAACTTTGAAGTTAGTCCATAAATTTTAAAAAAAAAAAATTGAAGGAAATAAAATTCGGGGTAAAATGAATTTATCTCAAAAAATATAAAAATAAAAATATAAATTAAGTGAAAATACGGGAATAAAATGTAATTTTTCTTTTTTTCTATAAGAAAGTGTTTTTTTTTAAAGAGAGATAAGAAAGTGGTTTTATTTATGACATTACATAGAGCCAACCCCACAAATACGATAAAAAAAATTATTTAGTTACTCTCTTTTTATAATATTATAAAAAATTGCATTTCATATGTCATACGGTTATTGTTGTGCATTATTCCATTCCATTTTTTTTTATTTTTTATAACGAAACTCGCTTAATTATATGTATGTATAGAGTTTTGAAATTAAATAATATGTTAATTATTAGATTTACTCTCTATATTATAAAATAAATACAGAATAATTATGTACTATTAAATTAATAGTCATATCTAATTTTTAATTCAAAGATAAAATCTAAAAACCGGGACTTACTATATTTGATTTCAAAATATGAGACAATTAACCCGTTTTATTTTAATAAAAAAGTTGATAGAATGTGCCAGAGTTTCTCTATATCATATATAATATTTTAAAAAAATCATTACATTCTGAATTCTATATTTTAAAATTTGATTCTATATCTAAAATTTAATTTAATCTCAAAGTCTATACGGATGATCGATTAGATTTATTTTAATAAAAAAAAAAAAAGAGAAAAGGCTGATCAAATGCACTAGCCTAGCCTTCTCTATATCATATACCAATATTTTAAAAAAATTTATTACATTTTGAATTCTATATTTTAACATTTGATTTCCTATCTAAATTTTTATTTGAATCCATAAAATTACAATCAAATCACACCCACCCCTTAGATATAATATTTATATAGAGGCAAAATCAAAATAATTTACTAAAGTTTGATATGGGTTGAGCAGGCTGAATGAGGTAATCTTGGTGCTCCTATCCCACTGAATATTAGGTTTAGTTTGGAGACCACAAAAATTCCCATCTTTGAACATAACTCATGATAGACTTGTATTTTTTTTTTACTTTGTTTCTTTTAATATAGCATCATGTTGAAACTCCACCCAAATAATTTTTATATGATTCAAAATTAAATAAAACTACAACATTAAATTTATTTAAAATTTTTTGTGGGTTCAAATAATATCCAAATAATCATGTTCGTATCGGGCCGATCCACTAAAAGATAAAATGATTCCAACAAGTATTTTATCTTATCGTAATATTAATAAATATGTATATTAATTTATATATAAAAAGTAAATAAGTGTTTAAAAAGTGGTATTTATTTATTATGTTACATTTATTAAAAAAGAAATTTAAAAAGTTGAGATTTACTATAGTTACCAAAAGCAACTCATAATGGGTATATATCCAAATTTTGATGCCAATGAACACACTAAGAAAATGAGTAGACTAACAACACACAAAAATTGGAATATCTCAAGGTAGATTCCATAACTTTTAATAATGTCTCTAATATAATAATTAAAAGCAAACCAAAAAGTTGACAGAAAATGCAAAAGAAAGGGATATAAATAAATAAAACATATGCTTTAAGGCATATACTTCTGAAGATCCCTCACTCCATCATTTCTTTACTTACAAAATAAACCCACATATCCCTCCAATTCTTCACTCTCCAACACTTGGGAGGGATGGAGAGATAGGATAATATAATAATCCCACCCTTCAATTTGGTCTCATCTATATGTTTGTTTCTTAAGAGAAGGTATGAGTGGCCTCAATTGCCAAGGTGATGGCTGAAGAAGGGAAGATGAGGAAAATGAAGATGATTGGTTATGGTTTTTTTTGAAATAAATCACCTATATCCGGAGCTTACACACCAAGGATGACTGATTCGGATCAGAGTTCAATCACAGTTAAGATCTTCTAAGCGGGTGTATTTAGTGGGGTCAAAT
>CATIWJ010005676.1:0-14295 GCA_949640765.1 Croton laevigatus | reverse complement strand
CAAAAACCAAAAGGCAATCATAAATTGAAGATTTGGACTAACATGCCAAAGTGATTTCTGGTCTGATACTGGCCTTGAACATGGAGGCGAGTTGATAAAGAACATTAGATCGATGTGTCTTATGTATTTTCATGTGTTATATACTTTGTAAAAAAACCTATATACAAACAACTATATAAATATATATGTATATACTATTAATATGTATCTTATGTAACATGTATTTCTGTATTTTGCGCATTCTATATACTTATATAACATTAATTTTCAAAAAAAAAAATATACTTATATAACATTAGTAGTTTTTATATATAATTATGTGAATGAAGTGGAATAATAGTATACGTTTAACTGCAAGCTTAAGCGTTCTACAAGTCTATTACCGTACACCAGCATTTATTGAAATGAACTATCTAGATGAGAAAGAATAAGGTGTACCTGCAATCGAACATCGGGATATTGAAATCCACTTTGGGCTAAGTAATGCGCAACCAATTCGTTAGATATCTAACAAATCAATAAAGAAAAGATCAATTAACCTAATAGAATCAAGATACAGCTAAAAATTGGATATTTATAAAGAGAAAACGTTGGTAAAATTAACAGTAAAAGAGAAACCCATTAAAGAAGATCGGAATTCAATGGGAGTAGAGTTATCGTCGCGCCTTTCGTCTGTTGATTGCTTGTGATTCGTCGGGAGGAGGTTGATTGAAGCACTAGGTGGAGGTTTTCTTTCCCCTTCTGCCGTTAATATCCATTGACATTTTCAGCCTTTTAATTTGAAACAACAAATAGTAAATTCTGTGTCAAAGTTAAAGACTTTTACTGTTCGAGAATACTCGAATTCGAGTATTCTAGCCGAGGCCCAAAAAAAAGAAAATTAAAAAAATTAATAATTTTATTAGAAAAAAATTAATAATTTTATTAGAAATAGCTGAATTTTTTTTTTTTTTTACTCAATTAACTGAAAATTTCTCTTCTATGAGTTTTTAAAATTTAAAAACCTTAAAAAATGAACATGTACAAATGTTCTCTTGAACAGGACTATCTACGGCCTGAATACATGATTGTGTTAATGAATACTAGTAATTGATTTATTGTTAATCTTTAGAAAGATTTCTATTGAACGAAGATTAAAAATGTGCGTGGGTGATGTAAAGGTACAGGTGCAACTAATATTTGGTGCAACACGTTTTCTTTTTTTAACATATAGTTGGTGCAACTTCCTTTTTTTTTTAACATATATTTGGTGCAACTAATATTTGTAAAATTTATTTGAATGATATGGAAATTAATGAAATTTCTTCCACAGCTATATGATTGAACGAATTATATATATATATAATCGCATTATAAATTTTTCTTTTTCTATTCCAGTATAGTAGTTAAGTTTTTCTGTCTCTGCCCTTTCTCATCAGATCTTCCTCACATCTCTTTTCTTCACTGATTAATTTTTCACCGCAACCGATTCTTCCTAGCAGTTTAATGGATAGAGCATAGCGTCATTATTCTGATGGCAACCTTCACCTTTCCGAGAACTGTGGAGGCGGCGGCTTTATTTTCTTTCAAGTTCAAGTATGGATCCTTATTCTTTAGTTTATTTTTTCCCTTCGATTTGCAATTAGAAGCTAGGTGTATGAATTTTCTTTTTAATCTCTGTTTGGTTTCTAAGAAAATGGAGGAGTTCTACATGTCAATAATCAATAATGAAGTCGTCCTACATCTACATGTCATCGTATTCATTGGATTTGAGTAATAATGGAACCATATGTGCCTTTTCCTTTATTAAATTAAATTAATGACGGGGTTCTTCGCCTGCAGATTGACAAAAAATAATACACCTGCTACAAAAGTCCGTAACAGTGTATCTTTTTCCGGCGATCGCTGTATCAAAAAGCAGCGAAATTACGCCGTTTCAAGTTACAAAGCCAGTAAAATCAGATTCTGTTTGCCCACAGAGAAAGGAGAAATGGAAAACGAAGGAAATAAAGAGGAGAAACCAGTGCCCAGAGTCGGCGTAGTAGTTTTTCTACTAAAGGGAAAAAAGGTGCTATTAGGGCGGCGCCGGTCTTCCATCATCGACTCCACGTTTTCCCCTCCCGGCGGTCACCTAGAATTCGGTTAGTTTCTCTCTCTCCAGAGAAGATATTTTTTCTTCTAATTTATAATCTAAATGACACGGTTACTTTCCAACTCCATATTTTTTTTGGTAATGTTAGGTGAGAGCTTTGAGGAATGCGGAGCAAGAGAAATAAAAGAAGAAACAGGTTTGGAAATTACCAAAATAGAGCTAGTAACAGTAAATAACCATCTGTATTTAGAGGGGCCAAAGCCATTGCATTATGTTACCATAATTTTACGTGCGATATTGATTGATCCAAATCAAGAGCCTCAAAATGTTGAGCCTGAGAAGTGCGGCGGTTGGGATTGGTATGATTGGGATAATCTCCCAACACCATTGTCTGCGCATTTGGAAAAAATGGTACAAAATGGCTTCAACCCTTTTCCTCCTTCACTATAATGTTTGATTTGATTAGTGTTTCGTGCCTGTTTATGTTTAATTGTTGAGTAACTGAAAAAAAGGTGTACTTTAGTCGCCAAATTAAAATTAAGGTATGATAGGAATCAAGAATTGAGAAATGTTGTTGTCAGAGAGATAGTACTTGGGTAAAAGGTTTATTGATTAAATATAATGTGTCATTCTTCAAATTAATCCAAAAATCAAATTATGAGTAGCACTCAGGATAATTGTCTTCTTGGATGTGTTATTTAATCTCTTTTATTAACTGCCTAGTACCGTTTGGTGTTACGAGAGCCAAGCCTTAAATGATCAGCCAAACTTGTGCAAATGACATAATTACTTATAAAGTTCGCAAAGAAATGTTGTTCTAAATTCATGCACTAGTTCTGTAATTTATCTTAATCATTCATTATTGGGGTATTAGCCTAAATAGGAATAATTTGAATCATTAATTGTAAGCAATTGGATTTTAAATAAGGGAAGAAAAGTTTATATTTGCTGTAATAAATCAATAAATCTCTCTTATCACTCAATCTATGACTTCAAAATCTAGGGTATCATATACAAAATGCATGCTCTGGTTAATGCATTTCCTCTTTCACACACACCCTACACTGATTTATATTTCACCATATGCGAGCAAGTCAGTAATTGACAGACCAATCATAATCTTGGTAGACAATATTAATTGGACCTCCATCTCCCAATAGATGACTCAAAAGACCAGCTTTTGTTGCATCTAAGTAGTTGATAAGCCACTTGGGAATTTCCTTTTCCTGTCCAAAATCTGCAGTAAACCTATAAAACAAAAAAGAACAAATATAACAATTGACCCAAAAAAAAGAAAAAATAGAAAAAAAAGAATAGTTAATTCCCAGACTTTGTCCATGAACTACTACTAACCACTTGATGATCCTTGTGAGATGAATTGTTCTCTTTTCCAGGTTTATTTCAAGTCCACTTTTTTGAAAGAAGTCTCTTGTAGCATATTTTAGTTCTGTTTCAATTCCCTGTGGTGTGAAAAACCTCACTACAGGACTTGACTTAGTCCCATTGCACACTCCAAAATGGATCAATGGATTCACTTTTGGAAGAGCTACCTGTCATTTTTTGCTACTTGTTTTAGAATGTATATATTTAAAACGGTAATTATATATGATTTATGGTTAAGATTCATGGTTAGCAATCTGTGGCCAATGAACTCATACACCATTTGTACCTAATTATAAAATAAATTCTTCAGAACAGTCAGTTTGTTTATTACCTCCAAGCGTTTGTCCCCAGCAGAGAAAGGTCTGAGCAACGAGTAGGGAGGTCTTCGATTGTTTCTCAAAATTCCATTCTTGATTGAATTGAGAGAATAAGGAAACCCTCCTACAATGTAGTGGAAGTCAGACGAAAAGGATCTCGCATCGATTGCCCCTTCTCCTATAATCACAGCATGGATAACCATAGCATTGTGCAAGTTCAAAAAGAATGCCAATTTCTCATTTGTAGATAGTTCCATCAGGTTCACCCTTTGAAGATCTTGAACCAAATTTACATATCTGCATGCATCAATGGCAGAAAATTGACTTTCATCTTGATTTCAATTTTACACGTCTTGTGAAATTATTTGTCACAGTACATGTAGATGTAAATTTTGAAGAAATACCTTCGAAATTCCTCACTTCTGCTGATACTAACATAATCAAGACGGCTCCTGTCATCAGAGGCATAGGACTCCAGTATTGCAGACATAATCTTATAAAACTTTTGGCCAATTTTAATAGCTGACTTTGGTTCATTATCATTCGTTGATCCTCGAAAATTGTAACATTTTGGAATGAAGGGTTCCAGCTCTAGAAAACGATACAAGTGATTTCCATCTTCAAAGTCATTTTCCCTACAAAATTCAAATATTTTGTTATCTACTAAAACCCAATCCCTATCCCAATGACTCAGTAGGTTTATGCATAAGCTTTTCTTACCCAAAAACATGATGAATGAAGTGTTTCTTTGCAACCTGCTTTCCAATCTCAACTGCCTACAAAAAAAATCCATTAAATTGGTTTTGATAAAAACGCCTTGATTTATATTTTTGATATCGTATCATTCTTTGACAATTCAACCTGCTATTACCGACTTGTAGTTTTTTATTTGATCACTTCATAATGTTTTATATTATCTAAACACATCATCCTATTAAGACATTAATAAATATCTAATTATAGCATGTTTAGTACCTGTATTAGCAAATATTCATGAACAAAAAATAAAATACTCCCAAGTCAAAAAATATTGCTATGCGACTTATTCAAATATCAAACACATCCACGTCCATTACTCTCAGCTAGTATCATTGGCATTTTAAAATGTTACTCCCTCTTATTTATTTTATATAAAGAAATGAAGAAAAAAATCATTTTTGAAGCAAACTAACGAATTGCTGTTAATTTTCTTATGGTAGAGTTAACTGAAGTATCATCTTGATTTTGTGGCTTAAAATTGATGTGTTGATATCAAATTTCATTAAGTATATTATAATATTTTTTTTAACATTTTTATCTTTTTTGAATGAAAATTTTTTTATGTAAGTTGAATGACAAATTTAGAAATTTTCTTATCGGAGGGAGTATTTTCTAATATAGTACAAATGTTAAACCATCCCAAGTACCATAAAATAATATTCTTAAGCTAAGGTCAAATAATATTGTGTTCTTCTTTCGAGAAGAAAAAAAAAAGTGTTATCAGATGATAATTAAAATATTTGTCAATAAGTATTCAAAATTGCAGTGGATGAAATTATTAAAAAATGAAAAATCCCAAAACTGAGAATGAAAAACTATTAAAGTGGGGCAATCTTTGAGCTTTAAAATGGGACCAGAAGGAAGGCACGAAATTAGCGGAAGGTCAAAGGCAATCCGCGTTTTCCCTTTGGCGGTTGTTGAAAAAATACCAACAGTTTTGGAAAAAGGAAGATATTAGAGACTGAAAGAGCAATTTTGCAAAGCCCGACCCCATTTATATTTCTATATACATACAACTACAAAGATAGTAGTACTCATTTTCTTTCAACATCCCAACCTAGCTAGGTTGTTCATCATGCTATTTGCGCGCAGCATTCATTATTTTTATAAGCTATAAATAAGCATGGCCCCTCCACAAACAGATGCAGAAATAATTCAAATTTTCAATTTGTTAAGAAAAAGTCCTTTTAAACTATCCTATCAAATATAGAACGCCATTATTATTATTTGTAGTAGGAGTCATTTTGTAGTTTATATTTTCTGCATATATATCAGTCAATTTTTTTTAATAAATGCGTGTGAGAGAGTTTTGGAAAAATTAGGAAAGAAAATTTTGCATATCACTTATTATTCATTCCCCGACTTGGACTCTTTCCAACTCAACAATCGACAAATAACTTACAAAGAATCTATTTTGAAAAATTAATAATAAAAAAAAGAAATTTAAAGAAGTAATTTCGTGTTTAGCTTATTTCCACTCCAATTCATCAAACTTAAACCTATCATATTGACTGGATTCATCAAAAGCATGTTAACCGAGTATACAAAATGAATAGAAAGAAGAGAACAAGCCACGTGTACGTACCTTCTTTCTGCCGCAATCTAAGTGCTGAATTAACACCTCCACCATTTGAGCACCAGCAAAGCAATTCTTAATGATCTTCATCTTCATCAGACGGTCCTGGATTGGCAATCTCTGCCTCAAAACCCTCACGATCTCCACCATCTTATCTCGCGTCGTTTCTTGCTCTTCCTCTGGATCATCAAATCCGTATACCGGAGCTGCCGGAGCATCACCTTTACATTTACTCCCCAACATCTGTCTTAACCTCTGGTCGAAATCTCCACTGTTCCTTAATGAGTTCAAAGCCACTAAACCGCCAAACAGCTTATCATTGAAGAATATCTGTGGCACTTGTGAACTCCCTGTCCTCTCCACCAACTCCTTTTCTCTTTGTGGATACACGTCGATGTTAATTTCAATGAATTTTAGTCCCTTTTCTCTGAAAAACGATCGAACGGCCGTGCAATCCCTGCAATTTGACCTCGAGAAGAAGCTTATCCTTCCCTTAATCATTTCGTCCTCGTTTTTCAATCTCACTACCACTTTGAGCCCTGACATGTTGAATTCTGTTACGTCTGAGTCCACAGATTTCACCTTACCATCGTTTTCCTCGCCAGTAGCGTTTCTTAAAGACGATAATCTACTGGCAATCGTCGCCGATAAACTATTGCTTCTATCTTTAATGAATTTTCCGATGGACGGCATGTCGACGGATAAGCTTCCTGGTGAAGATTTTGATCGGTTCAAAAAATCTCCGTCGCGACCTGGCGGTGCCTCAGGTTTTGGGAGTTGAGGGAGAGGTTGGATGATTTGTTGAGGACAAGTGTGTTCAACGGCTATGTTCTCCGCTTTAGTCACGTGAATAGAGTGAGGCAGCACGTGAGAATCGGGCGGGATAGTTTGGGTTGTTTCCGATATCTGAGCTGTAAAATCCTTCTCATCCGGTGATTTGAATTCTTCCTGTACTTGATTATGAATATTCGAATCCAATCTCGCCGGGATTTTCTCCTCATGGTTCCCGATCATTTCCCGATCATCTTGAACACTGTTTTGAAGCTGGTTGTGATGTCCGTTAGAAAGGTCCATTTCTGAAGGAAAATGGGAAAAAAGCGAAAGAGAAGAGAAAAGAAGAGGGAACGATGAAATCTGAGTGCGTGTATGTGTATAATATAAGCATACATATTTGGAAGGATTAACGAAAACCAACTATAAAAAACCAGAAGAGGTCAAATACTTGGAAAGAAAAAAAAAGAAGAGGTCGTCAATAAGACACTAATAATCTTTTTGGCAATCTCATTTTTAAATTAATTAATTAAACCAAATAAACGAATAAAATTTGTGTTGGTCGCCGGCCTGTGTGTGACAATTTCAATGGACCCGGTTCAGCGTATTCAACGGAGCCTATATTGCTTATTAATTTTGTGACTAAATCAAAATTTTTATACCAATTCAAAATTTTTATAGGAACTCAGAGATTATTTAGGATAATATCCCTCCCTCTTTATCGGTAATTTTCTATTAATGAGAATTGATTTTTTCTCTTTCAAAAAAATAAAAAATCATTTTGGTTGTCGCTAGTATCTTTTCTTTATGTAAAACTAAATTAATTTTGGATTCAATTTATTATTATTTTTTGACAGATTTTGGATTCAATCTATATTTATATCTTATTTTTTATTCTTAATAAATTAAGGTAGCTAATTACTACATTCCTTCTTAAAAAATTGAGACTTTTACTATTTATCATTTTTTTCCTATAATTTTCTTTCTATTCTACCCAAAAAATAATTAACTCACATTCATTCATTATAAAAATGGACCCCACATGTACTAAAAATAAATTATATCAACTATAAGACAAAAGGCAAAATCGTCCAAATTTTACCAAAAATACTAAAAGTCTCACTTATTTAAGAACAACAAAAAGCCTTAAAGTCTCAGTTTTTAAATAACGGATGTAGTAATAAATTTATTTATTTTTAACAGTTTCAATTTTATCTGTATGGTTACTGATAAAAGGTTTCAAAGAAAGATAAATGATTTTATCTGTTAGCTTGTGAATCATTATGTGTTCTTACATAGTTAAAATGAGAAATGGTTTTTTTGTTTCTGATAAATATGTTTTACTGTTGATTTTAATATTAGAAAGAGTATGTTTTTGTAGGGTTTTGATGTTCGATTTAAGCATCTAAGTGTTGAAGCAGTAGCTTATGTAGGAAGTAGAGAGGCCTTCATTCTTCAACTACTCTGTTAATTTCTCTCTTAAAAAAAAACTACTCTGTTAAGATTCTTGAGGTAACAAGTTGCAAATACTGGAGTCCTACCATACAGATAAGAGAGTGGTCTTAGCAGAACTTGGAGGACCCAAAAGCAATGTCATTCTGTTAAAATTTGGTACGATGAATACTCAAGCTTTGAATTTTGTTTGTGCTGGTGCTCAAAATATTAAAGGTGAACTTTGATGTGAAATGGAATCAGATTATTTAGATTGTAATAAGAAATTAACTATGGGACTAAAATTGGAACTGGTTTAGACTGAGAAATTAGCTGCTATCTCAAGTTATTTTGTGTTCAGTGTTGTTTGGTTATTTTTATTTCACTTTATGTTTCTTCGGTGTTATGGTTATGGAGTGGTAACTTTGATGGATGTTTTATTCCTCATCAGGAGTTGTACCAAATTAGTGTTCTGGATCTTTGGATATGGTTCTTGAAACCAAGGATTTGAATACAATGAGAAAATGGTAGGATTCATAAAGGATTACAGACACGTATTTGACCTTGGTATGTTCATCTGTGCCTTAAATGGATTCAATGATGCCACAAATTGTGGTTGTTTATATGGTTACCACTGTGCTTTAAAATTGACTTGTTACTTCTTGTTTGCATCTCTCCGCTGGTGTGCATTATCCCAGAGGTAAACGTCTGGCAAGAACTTGCACGTTGGAAAATGTCGAAGGGGCCGTTTCCTTAAGAAGTTATTTTCATCAAATTTCGTGCATCTGATTTGTTTCATTTGAGAGTATGTATTTCCTTTATTAGTTGTTTATCTGCTACTCTTTGTTTTATATGATTGCAAATGTCTTCGTTTATTTCATTTAATTATAATGTTTTTGTTTATCTTCCAGTAATTTCTTGATGCCATCATATTTTATAGGATTTTGTTTTATAAGATTGCTCTCTCTTACTCCCACTCTCTCTAATCTGTATTCTCTATCCATCCATAAACATAAAATCACTAACGATTTCAGTCTCCTTCGTCGATGAAGCTTTGATTTTATCTGTATCTTGAATCTTAACGGAAGCAGAAGTTGAACCAAATGAAACTTTTTCAAATGTTAGTGTTCTTGATTATGAAATTAGTGTTCATGTTGCACTTTTCTGCATTTGAATAAACTAGCAATAAATGTCAACGTTGAAGCTTAGACTGAAGCAGAAAGAAGCTAAATCAAGCTCTTCAAATGAGCCCAAACAGAACCAAGCAGGAGCCAGGAATACCCAGCTATATCAAGCTTCTTTTTTCCTTCAGCTTTTGAACGGGTATGGCTATTTCCTTTTTCTGTTATTGTTGAGGATATTTCTTTGTTGTGTGTGTTTGCATAAGGGAAATGCTATTTTCAAGATTGAGTGTAATAATGGTTAGCTTTTTTAAGAATGGCAATGTTCAATATTTTTTCGCTAAGTACTTCCTTCCACTTTCGTAGTTTGTTTGAATCATTTTTGTTATTTCAGTTGGAGTATATAGTATATTGCCATTTTACCAACTAAAAATATATATTTTTTTTCAGCAAAGGAATAGGAAATAGGTTTCATTTTTTTTCAATATATATTAGTTTATAGGTTATAGTATAGGAGCTTAGAATAGGATTAACTGTCAATGTTTAATATTAGAATACTTATAAATGCCATAATTGTTTTCTACCCATCTATTCCCACTGCAGAATTTTCTTCTTTGATTAAAAAGCTAATGGTAGTTGATTAATGAGCTTCATGCACTCTGCCTTGTTTTGGTCAGTCTGCATATGCTGTGATGTTAAAATTATTGATCTTCTTTATCACTTAATCTTCTAGTTTTATGTACAAGCATGTCAATAAAGTTTTGGTAGCTTGAAATTTTATATTTTCCTTCTAATGTGATTTTAAGTTATTCTTTCTTAACTGAAGGATCCAACTTTAAACATTAGTAGTTACTCTAGTGTCCGACCTGGGACCCCGAAGAGCTGGAGAGAGATGACTACAATTTTTTTAACGATGACTTTAGAAGAGAAAGCAGGAAGGCAAGGTACGGGCATACTGTTGATCACAAATCATGGAAGGGAATCATGCGCTTCGGTTTAGAGTGGCCAAAGCCATCGCATTATGTTACAATAATTCTGCGTGCAATATTGATTGATCCAAATTAAGAGCATCAAAATGTAAATAATCTCCCAAAACCATTATCTGGGCATTTGGAAAAATGGTACAAATTGTCTGGGTATAAAAAATATGGTATACTATACTATCTGGGTATAAAAAATAAAGGTATACTATAGTTTATTGATTGGAATCAACAATTGAGAAATGTTGTTGTCAGAGAGATGGTACTTGGTTAAAAGGGCTATTGATAAAATATAATGTGTCATTCTTCAAATTAATCCAAAAATCAAAATATTTGAAAATCAGTTGGGTGTATTTTTGCAGCGTGAATCTATTGTATTCATTTTGCGATTTTTTGGTGATTTAAAAGAAACTGTACCAAAAGCAGTTAGTTATTGGAGAAAATAAAAATAAATTAGAAGTAGAGGTAGTATCATTAAATCTAATTACCAAAAATTTTCTGAAAAAAAAAAAAAAAACCAAATTGGAGATGGCCTATTTGGAACTAGATTCACTCATGTGGATATACGGTTTTGTTTGAATATTCCTTACGTTTTGTGCACCTATAAATATGTCTGTTCGTGATTCACACCCCCAATTTTTGTTCTAAATTCAAACCTTCAATATGGTTTAGAATTTTCTGCATTTACATATAAAACCTAAAAGATGATATGGATTTGTTCGACAATGCAATATTATACATTACTTATTTCAGTAAGAAGGTTACTATCGGATTTATGAAGTTTGATCTAATTTATTATAAGATTTTTATATTTTGACTAATATACTTAAATGTATCTATAGTTTATAAAAAAAATAGACATTGAGACCTTTCTATTCAATGGCAGAATCATGTTGTGAAATGAGGGGTCACTTGAACTCATTTTATTTTTGATCTCCTTGTATCTTTGTATAAATTTAAATTTATTACCCCAAAAAATTTATAAAATAATTCCTTATGAGTTATGACCCCTCCAAACTCTTTTAAAAATGATTTTTTTTTCTTTATTTAATATTGACACCTCCTATAAAATTTTTTAGGTTCGCATTCAACTGTATCACTTTCACACCAATGATAAAAATAGTTATTTCAATAACATTTAATTAACTTTAAAAAAGAATTACTGTCATGTCCTAGAGATTTAATATAACTTACTCTAAGGTCTATGTACATGTATTTTTATTAACACACTATAAAGTCCATGTGTTTTGGCTAATACATTACCGAATCTTTGTGGTTTGGTTATAATACATTAACAGGTCATTGTGGTTTTGTTATAATACATTATCATGTTCACGTGTTTTGGTTATAATTTACAATTTACAATATGTTCCACTAAGTTGATACCATCTGGGTTGCTATCTGTTAAAGTCAAGTAAATTAAGGGTATAATATCAATATAGTTGGTTTTAGGGTGCTATTATAAAATGACGTAAAGTTTAGGGTGATGGATATAGCTTGGCCTGATTCTAGTGCTACTTATCTACAACAATACTTAGTAAAAAATGAAAAATCTACAACACGAAGCTCACTCAGGTCATACAAAAAGATCAAATTAAAATTTAACATAACACGAACACTACACCAAGCCGATTGGCTTTCCCACAGAAATCCAACCTAGTTCATGTATGTTAAATGAAAAAACCTGGATCAATACAAATTAGTACAAGAGAAGAGTAGTGCAGGAAAAGGAATCACAGAAGCTAGGACCGAAGTTGAGGATGTTGTTGTGTTTTAAAACCCACGTCATTGCGTTAGTTGAATCTGTGTAGTTCAAATTCTCGATCACCCCATCCTCGTAGAGGCTAATGGAAAGAGCCTTCCTGATTGCACATAATTCTACTTCATTAGAGTCCATAGGATCAAGTGGGCAGAAAAAGATTGCTAAGATATCTCCATTTGAATTTCGCAGGACACCATCTATTCCCGCTGGCCAGGTTTTCCAAGGCCGATCCATCAACGTTCCACTTTACCATATTGGCAATTGGTGGGTTCCAACTAACTACTTGTCTTGCCTTTTGATTTTGTTTCCACTGCAAATTATTATTTAATCACTAGATTTGTGCATAATTATTATAAGATCATTAAATTTTAGCGCCGTTTAACTAATAAGTCATTTTGTCAATTTTTAAATATAGTCAATTTTCTCATTTATTTGGATATATTCATAGAATATTTTGTTAAAAAATTAACAAAATGACTTATAAGTTAAACAAAGTTAAAGTATAATGCCTTTATAATAATTATGTAAAAGTTCAGTGATAAAATATAGTATTAGCCAAATTTATGTGACTAAATAGTAATTTTTCCTTTTAAATTTAAGCTCCACTTTAATTCATGAAGACGGCTATAATTTTTTCTTTTTGTTTAAGATTGATGGCTATAAAATTTTTTAACATTTATAATTTATGAACTCTTGTGAATAAATTCTGTGCTTTAGATTTTAGTGTTTCAGCATACCAATTCAAATTTGAAAAAGAATTTCTCCTAAAAAAAAATTTGAAAAAGAATTAGGATTGAGCTGCTATGCAGACTTACTTCTTTTTTTTAAATTTTTTTAAAAAAATAAAATTATAAATTATTTGTATTTAGTTCTGAGATCAATTTTAGAAGGTTGCAATTTACATATTTGACTTTATTTTGAAAATATTACATAAAATAAGTAGAACAGTTGAGTGTTGAAAATATCACATAAAATAAATAGAACTGTATTGCGACTCTTTAAAATTGATTTGAGAATAAATACAGACAATCAATAATTTTATTTTTAAAAAAAATTCAGAAAATAATATTAAATAAAAAAAAAATGCTGACCACCGCACGGTACACACGCCCAAAGAATTATGTGAACGATGAAATTTTTCTATAATAATCCAAGTTCCAAGAAGATTTTAGTGCGTTAACATACCAATTCAAATTTGAAAAGAATGATGCCAACGATGAATTTTTTCTATAATAGCCCAAGTTCCTATAAAAAAGGTTTAACGTCTATTTTCTTAAAATTTGAAAATTTTTTAGAAAATAGTGTTAATATCTATTTATTTCCTTCCAAATAAGTACTACTATTTAATTCTAATGTTTATATTTTAAAATAAATGTCTCACCATTAAATTTTAAAAAATTAAATTTTTTTATTTCAAAATAAATGTTTCACCTTTATATTTTAATAAAAATAAAAAATTATTGTCCTTTTATACCCATTAAATAATAGGAAGTGCATATAAATAACAAAATATTCTTTTCAGAATCACGTATCAAATTCAAAAGGAAAATTTATAATTACCTCCCTATGTTTTATCCAAATCTACATTATTCTCCTTACGGTTTTTGAAATAGACAAAAACATCCTTACTTTATTGTTTCGTTAACATTTTCCTCCTCCTAACAATTTTTCTGTTAAATTAACGGTTAAAGGATTAAAATGTAATTTTTACAGGCCAGTTCGTAAAAACTCAAGAATTGAAGGACTAAACATAGAGTTGCCTTCTTCTTCTTCCTTGAACAGCAGCACGACTCCTCTGCTGACGCTGGCCACCATCGCCACCACTGCCACACCCACCCCAGCACCACCACCACCGCCGCCACCACCATCAACATCACCACCACACACAGTTCGAAATCAGACACAACCGGAAACAAAACTTGAACACGAATTCATCAAAATCTCAGTAAAACTTGAACCTGCATCAAAACTAGTAGCAGAACTTTAACACCAACACCAACACCAAGCAAATTGATTTGTTGATTTATACTATAAAAGAAATGATTTCTGGACAAAAATATAAACAATGAAGAACACGATGAACAAGAGTACCCAGATCGATTCGAACATCAGTGCCATTGACGG
>CATIWJ010005652.1:0-25549 GCA_949640765.1 Croton laevigatus | reverse complement strand
AAAGGTCAGCAGAGCATCAACATTCACCAACACTCCCCAGTATAGATCTTCGTGGTATGGTTCAGTTTTAGGCAGGTTGGCATGTACTAAATAAATTGGGTTTTGAATTTTATGAGTGTAATTATTAAGTAATTAAGATGTTAAGGTTTAAGTGATTTTTCTGATGTAATTCTTAGAATTTAATATTTAAGCATATAAGTTAACAGGAGTTAAGAGGACACGTAACACTTCAGTCTAGCTTATTCGTAAATTGGATTTGGGGTGTTACACGGACCTCGAAAATTTTCAGGTTATTTGGGTAGGGGCCCGAATATTAGTCGGTTCGGTTCGGATGAAAAAATAAAGAAAATTTCGGGTTTCAAGTTTATCGAATTTGGGTCGGGTTCGATGCAAACCCCTAGTCTCACATAGATAGTTAACGAAATTTTATAATTTCATCGCATTTTCAGACAAATTATTTTTTTGAAAAATAATTTTTAAAATAGTTATTTTTAATTATAAAAATAATATAAATAGTTTATAAACAGATAATTAATCATCTATAAATAAAATGAATATATTCTTTTAATAATGAAAAATTAAAATATGATAATTTTAAAAATTAAAAATATAATTAGATTAAAAGTTATTTTGAAAATACAAAACTGAGCCTTGTTAATATTATCTTTATTTTTTTTGCGTGAATTACTATTCCTTCTAATTATAGTTCACAAAATCAGTATTTGCGATTAAATTGAGCAACTCGATTTACCCATTTACCAACAAATGGAAAATATAACAACTAAAGAAAAGAAGGAATTTCAGAGTTAGACATGTGTTTAGAGAAGCCAACAAATATGCTCTGATTGGTTGGCATTAATGTCGATGTTTTGTGATTACAGGAACCTCCTCATGCATGAGTTTCATCTTCTTTTATTTAATGTCTTATGCAATGTTTAATCCGACATCTCCATGGAATAAAACCATATTTCATTCATAAAAAGAAAAAGCGCAAAATAGGAATTGTGTTGCATATCATTCTCCAAAGCCATTCACTACCACTATCAAGTAGTCCATTTCAATAACTACAGAACTTTCTTAGCAGTTTCGCTTTGTTCATTTTAATACCCGTTTTTCATCTACAAGAACATCATTACTTTCGCCATCACACAATTCTTATAATCTTTTGAAAAGTATAAAATTAATATTTCATTACAAAAGAATTGTTATCATTCAAACTGATTGCTGTGGAAAAATTTCTGATGCGTACATAAAATAATTATTGGCATCCTATTATTATGATGAGCAAGAACTTAATATATAGCATTGAATACAGAAGTAGGTCTGGACTGGGGCAAGACCATTATTCATTGTTCTTTCTAACTGTGGTTTGCAGTTTCTAATAACATTGTCAGTTAGTAAACTAAACTCAAAAGATATACTACTATAATTCCATTTGGAAATTTGGTAGAGTAAGAAAAGATTACGTTAGAACATCTGGGGCCAACAACATTAATAACTGCAAATACAATATTATAAGGTTTGGTAGGAAAATAGTTACTACATGATGAAATTGGCTCAGACATAACAAATGCTATCTTAATTTTCACTTTTCACTGTCATGAAGATGAACTGGACTGCATTTGCATTATTTATGGGTTGGTGAGAGTTTTCAATTCTTTTATTTATACCCTTTAAACCTAATTAGATGATAATTAAGGAGTGAAATGATTTCATTTTCGCATTTTGGATAGCCAAAAACATGAACAAGTTATAAGAATGTTTTGATGCCAAAATTAATTTCTTTAGAAAATGCAGAGATTTTACATATTTTCCCATGCATCTGATGCGAGAAACAAATCAAATAAACAATTACAATTCTGAAACCCAAAATTACGTCCGCTACTTAAGTTGAGAAATTTTTATTCAGAAATAGTAAAGTGAAAAGAAAGAAAGTTGAGAATAATGTTAAATCAGCGTTGCTTATATTTATAGTTATAGATATTGTTGATTAAATTATAAAACGCAATGAATAACGGAAACCTGGTGCAATTCCAGTACGTAACAATATAGCCTATCACCGTTTTAATTTCAGCGCCAATTTAACATCACTTGAATTAGTGGCCGCCACCTATCCCTACTCCACCACCGAATCCAGCCCCGCCACCAAAGCCTTCGCCAAACCCACCACCTCCACCCCCTCCACCACCTCCTCCACCGCCAATACCCCCTCCTTTGCCGAAGCCTCCACCAGCTCCAAAGCCTCCTCCAACACCACCACCTCCACCTCCACCTCCACCTCCACCAAACCCACCACCACCGCCTGCACCACCTCCTATTCCTCCACCGCTACCGAAGCCACCTCCTGCACCTCCACCAACTCCTCCACCTAATCCTCCTCCGCCACCCCCTCCAAGTCCACCTCCTCCACCAGCTCCACCACCAAGGCCTCCACTATGTCCACCACCTAACCCTCCTCCTGCTCCCCCTCCTAAACCACCACCATGTCCACCACCTAAACCTCCTCCAGTCCCTCCTCCTAAACCACCACCAGGGCCACCACCTAGCCCACCCCCACCTCCAGGACCTCCACCATGTCCACCTAAACCTCCCCCAGCTCCACCTCCTAAACCACCACCATGTCCGCCACCTAAACCTCCTCCACCAGGACCCTTGCCATGTCCACCACCTAGCCCACCGCCACCTCCAAGACCCTTACCTTGTCCTCCACCTGGCCCACTGCCACCTCCAAGACCCTTACCATGACCTCCACCTAGGCCTCCGCCACCTCCAAGACCCTTACCATGTCCACCACCTAGCCCTCCTCCACCTCCAAGACCCTTACCAGGTCCACCACCTAGCCCTCCACCACCTCCAAGACCACCGCCATGTCCTCCACCGAGCCCTCCACTGCCTCCAAGACCACCACCAGGTCCTCCACCTAAACCTCCTCCAGCTCCTCCTAGTCCACCACCATGCCCAATGCCACCCCCTAAACCACCTCCATGTCCAATGCCGCCACCTAAACCTCCACCAGTGCCACCACCACCTCCTAAACCACCTCCATGCCCAATGCCGCCGCCCAAACCTCCACCAGCACCACCGCCACCCCCTAAACCACCTCCATGCCCAATGCCGCCACCCAAACCACCACCAGTACCTCCACCAAGGCCACCACCACCTCCTAAACCACCTCCATGCCCAATGCCGCCGCCCAAACCTCCACCAGCACCACCACCAAGGCCACCGCCACCGCCACCCCCTAAACCACCTCCATGCCCAATGCCGCCACCCAAACCTCCACCACTACCTCCACCAAGGCCACCACCACCACCAAAACCTCCACCTAACCCACCACCACCTCCTCCACCACCACCAAACCCACCTCCTGCACCACCCCCAAGACCTCCACCTCCACCAAAACCACCCCCAGCTCCACCACCAAAACCTCCTCCTCCTCCACCACCAAACCCACCTCCTATACCACCACCAAGACCACCATGTCTAAAACCCTTCCTGAAAATGCCATGACCTAAACCTCCTCGCAAAAGAGGACGATGAAAGAACAAATGCTTATCATCTTTATCACCAACATTCACATGATCACCCAATACCAAAACATCACTCACAAGAAAATGACACAACACGAGAGCAAGCACAACAATGGCACCCATTGCTAGCTTAAACCCAAATATGACTGTGTAGTAGTGTAATATGGCAGTGTAGGATATGTATTTATAACCAAAGAAATATATTTCTCATGCAATATAATTCCCGGAAAATAGACTCAACCGTGAAGTGTTCATGAGTAAATGAGGCTCATCTGTCTACGGACAAAAAATTTATTTGTACAACTGTCAACAGGTCCCTTTCATTGAAGGCATTGTAATTGTAATATATTATGATGCTTTAACAGGAACAGTGTTTTTTGACTTTGCTTTGGGGTTACTTTCATAAATTTTCCGTTCAAAAGATGGGGTCAACTTGTAAAAGTTCATTGATTTTACCAATTTGGATTACAGATGAGACTGGCTTTTATAATTAATACGGCCTAACCAAACCCTCTATCGTGTGGCCAGCCAGCCACAAGTATTCGATTACTTCTCATCCATAAAAAATAAAAATTTAAAATTTATTGTTTAGGATGACTAAGATTTCTTTTTAAAAAAATAATTTAGAATTTTCAATAAATAACTGGCTAATCATCATTGGTATTATTTGCATTTGAAGGTTGAAGTATTGAACAGACTGAGTCATTTTTGGCTAACATATTTATTGATTAATTAATAGATTGAGTAGTGAAACTAATATATATGGTAGTTTTTATTTCTTCAGAGATGAGAATAATGGCTTCGATGTTGATAATGTGATATAGCAGTTATTATGGAACTAAGGATGGGTTCTATCTAAGAGTGGGCAGCCTGCAAAAGGGAAATTCATTGGTCAACAGTGCCAGCGATAGCACAATCAGCCCAGGAAAAAACTTAACTAATGTACATGTTGACAAATTCAATTAAATGAGCTACGAATTATAGCTACGTATTGATTCAAATTAGCTACGGATTTGTGACGAATTTTTTCCGTAGGTAATACTACATTTTTTTTTTAAAGTGTTATGAAATACATTTATATCGTAATTTCATATTATACCAGCTACGTCATACGTTATAATTTGTTGAGTTTGGGGTTTTTTCAACTCCTAACTAATCAAATTACTTTTAAGTTTAAAACAAAGTAGTATACGTTAAGATTTCAACAAATGTTATTACTGGAATCTTAGTACTATAATTATTTTAAGAAATTCTGAAAAATAATAACTAAGTAACATAAAGTATTGAATATTAAGAACAACTAGGCATCCACTCGCGCCATGCGTAGATTTTGTAATTATTAATATATATTTGTTTAATTTTTTATTTGTATACACTAGATTATAAATAAATTAAAAAAAAATATTTGCACATTTATAAATTAAGTATTATTTTGTCCAATATTTTAAATAAAACTATAAATTTTTAAACGATTATTTTTAATTGTTAACAATTCAAAAATTGAATTGATATAAAATAACTTAAAGGTACTTTGGTCTGATAATAAAATTTAAATAACAATAAAATAAATTCATTATAGATTATTTTTCTTGAAAGGAATTCATTCTAGATTATTAATAATGTCTAATTATTACTCAAGAGAATATGAAAGATTTTTATATATTAAATAAAAGTATTATAAAAATTAGAAAATATCAAAATTACACATAAGCTTTTGTTAGTCTAGAATTGTGTCATATCATCTAATAAATTTCAGCTTTTATATATTTTATAGATAGACTAGTACATCAGCATATAGGAAAAAACATTTTGATTAACTTGATTATTAACCTAAATACTTTGGATGGATAAAATTAATATAATTAAAATGTAGTTAGAGAAAATATTTGTTTGAACTTACTAAAACCATCTAATTATGCATGTTTGATCAAAAATAAAAAAAAGAGAGATTTAAAAAACAATGAAGATAAATTCTTAAAATACTGAATTTTCTAGGCAATATCTATTATTCATTATACTCAAATCAATACCAACATAAATATAACATGAGAATTAAAAGTTTTGAAATGCAAAGAGAGAGAGATTATTATGAACTTACTATAAGTCTTTGAGGGGTTTTGATTGGAGTCTTCGAGCTACAAACCCTGTTGTAAGCTTTATACTGTGTCACGTCAATGTTCTCCAATAGAAATTGGAGTCTTTGAGAGATTATTACGCATGTATTGGCATAATATGCATTTCTGGTTATGAAGTTGGGGATTTCTTGTATTCAATTCTCTAGGTTTAGGGGTTTACGGTAGGAAATGGGGGATTTTAGAGTTAGGTTCTGAGTGGGATAGCGAGAGGGCAAGGACGAATGGCGCGAGGTTTCGCGGGTTGGATGCAGTTTGAAATTTTGAGTCAATTATGGGCCGGCTTTCTCCTTCTGGCCTCTAGAGGAAGGAAAATGCAGCAGGTATTTAACAACATAACACGTAAATAAACATGAAAATGCAAAGTTTATAATGAATCATTAATAAAACATTTCCATTTTCAAATGAAAAATAGCCTGACCAAATTTAAGATCCAACCTAAAATTTCAGCATCCATAACTTTGATTAAATAAATTTTAAAACAAATATACTTCATATTGGAGTAAATTATAAAATAATTTTCTATCATGTTATTCTTTAAGATTATGACTTGCCTAGTGTAAACGACAACAATGAAAAATAAATTTCTCAATGAACCTACTTGGATTAAATGAATTTAAAAATAAAATTGTTGTGTTATATTTTGTTCTGATTTGAGTGCATAGAATGTGAGCACAGTTCCAACTTGCCTTACGTCCAAAAACATCTTTTCAGATATTTGTTCCACTATTTTAAATATTATATAGTTTCATTTTAAAAACCCCTCAAAACAACTTTGGAGACAAATATTTGGATTTAAAGAAGAAAAGCTCCAGGGTAATAGTTAATTTGTTAAAAATTGAAAATAGTAGAAATTAAAAAATAAACAAATACTTTAAATTGGGTTGTTTTAATTCTTAAAAATTTTTTTTTTTTTTTAGAAAACTGTTTTTGAATGGTTAATCTTGTAGTAAAGATTGTTGTTATAATGTTTACATCGATTTTATCTTAAAAATTCGACTGTCATAAGATAAATTATAATGCGGAAGAAGGTGGAGAAGGAGAATATGCTCCTATGTTATATGGCCTTACATTAAATTACATATGCACAAACTAAAATCTCCTACTAAACCTTGTATTAAATATATGAAGAAATTTGGAGGAAATCTTATTGGAGATGAAAAAGAATACAAAGAATGGAGAGAGAAACCAAGAACAATTTGAGAGAGAAGAAGAAACTTGATAATTGATTCTAATCATCTCCTACAAGCTGAATTAAAGAGTTTATAATTTGCACAATTTTAACGGAAGAAACTAAAACAAACAGCAAACAAAATATATCTTATGTGTACCAATTTTCATCCGTTTGATCAATAAAAAAGAGCAAGTGCTTACTAATTACCCCGAAACCTCAATTAATTATAAAATAATTTAATAGAAAAATTAAAATTTTCAACAATTAAACATGAAAATTTTACAAAAATATAATGATAAATTTCATTATCTTTTTTTTTTAATACTGTTAAATCCAATAGTCAATACAAAGCATCCAATATATTCTTATTTTTTAATATATTCATAATATACTAATTTGAAACTCAGACCGTGCTTAACTGAATGAGTCAATAAAACAAAATATAAAATGAGAGATTAAATTAAATAATGCGTACCAAAAAAAAAATTATTATGTACAAAGGGATTGCTTTAAAGCCTAATAATTATTTGATAAAATTTCACTTTAACTGTAAAATTTATTAGCCAATAGACATACACACTTATATAAAGTTTGGGCTTTCATTTTTTGCTAAAGCATAAGGTGGTCAATTGCCCACGTTACCATTTAAATGTGGCTTCGCCCTTGCTTCCATGACCAGGTGATCAAAATGAGTGAGTGTGCTCATAACCAATTAACCGATACGCCATCTAAAGTTAGTAACCATATTGATGATTTGGTATATGACTAAGGTGCTTGGGAGAGTTTCACAGTAATGCCTCTTTCAACTAAACTGAGTCATAACGCCATAATGGTTTAACTATACTACTTAGATCAAACTTAAATAAATTAGAGCTTGCTTAAAAATTTAAGACTTAAATTACAACTGTCAATCCAATAACTTTAAAAATCTCAATACCATTAATAACTTTAATGTATATGTATATTACAAATCTTGTTCAATTTATGTACAAGCTTATGTACTACACAACTTATTACTTGCATCTTAATCACACAACTTATATAAAACCCTAGAAATTATACAACTTATATATAAATACCAAACTTATATAACCGAGTGTTGATGATGACTTCGCATATCGTTACTACTCTATTATGATCACATCTAGCTACTGCTCCAACCTGCGTGTTTAGAAAACACTAAATTCACTAAGATGTTACTTAGTGGATACTTTAATTAATAGAAAAAGCAATAACATTCGTTTGAAATCGAGTTATAAGAAAACTATTCAAGTTCTTACTTTAGAAGCATATGCATAAACTCATTACATGAATAACTTATGCACTTTGATAAACATCCAATCACAAGCTCTACAAGATAACGTGGAAGGTTCGTCGAATAAATAAGATAAATAAGGCTATTTAGCTAATCATCAATATATCAATCCAAATTGCCCTTCTTGGATGATAAAATTCTCTTCTCGGGATATATTATGCCATTTTCGAGCGATATTGTTCCTTTCTCAGGATATATAATGGAATTCAATTGTGATATCGCACTCCCAAATAAACTCAATATTAAACCTTTACCAAGTAGAGCGACACGACCATTTTACATAAACCATTTCATAACCCCCTATGCACACATATATATACCATTCTCTTATACTTGTTTTAATGATTTAAATCCAAGAATATATTAGCAATTAAAAACAAGTTAAAACATGTTACACATTTCTCATTATTCAAGTTTAGAATAAACTAGAAAAAAAAAAGCAAAAAGTGTTGTCTTTAGTTGGGAAAATCTTCATTAGTAAGGATAAAATTAAAACTGAGGCTGTCACTCATAGAGAAAATCTTCACTAGTAGGGACAGAATGAAAACTGAGGCTATCACTAGTAGGAAAATTCTTCCCTGGTCAGGCATAAAGTTGGTTACTTATATGCCTTTAAAAATTTGGTCAAGCACCTTACAAAGTCCTTTTTCCTCTAAAAAAGTATATGCCAAATATGAGTTTTGATTTGGGAAAAACTACAAGTATATAGATGCCTTTAAAACACTTTATTTGGGCTAAAAAATAAGTATTTTAAGGTATATTTCTCAAACTTACATTCTTTCAAGAAAACCAAGTCTAAATCCATGTTTGAAATACATTTTAACAACCATATATCAAGTATATATTCAAACACAATATCAAGTATCCAAAATAATCATCATTATTCAAAATACTTAAAAGAAAATAACTTATTACTTAAAGTATCAAATCTTATGTGTTTCCAAGCTCCAAACCCAAGTTTAATATCTCCATCCTAACTTCTCATGTTCAAGACCTCTATCTTATCTCTTTTTGAATAAACATCATAACCTTTAGAGAAAAATAATCAAAGCTTAATAACCCATCTCTAATTCTTAGTAATTAAATTCATATACTCATATATACCTAGTTATTCCATATACATACATACATCTCATATCTCAATACTCTAATATTAGAATCACAATTCCAAGCAAGCCTTGGGCTCTTTCAAGCTTAAATACCATCCTCTCTTTAAAGACATCACATGCTAGGCTAGGTTTTCTTTTGTTTTCTCTCTTGAAATTTTGAAGAACACTAACTTCTCTTCTCTTCTCTCAATGTTTGAGCCAAGTCAAGAAAAGGGAGAAGAAAATGTTAAACATTTGTCCATAAGCCCAACACATCAATTTGTAGCCAAAACAACACACCTCTTCACCAAATATTTGGCCATAAACTAGACATTTGCCATCCTATACAAACACAACAGCCCATGACATGCCCAATATGCCACCACCAACAACTATCTTATATTTAAATGGTAGAATTTATAACTATTTTCTATCCTCTCCTCTTCCTCATTTATCTCTGTTTATAACTTCTATTTAAATGGTAGAATTTGTACCTCCTCCTCCTTATCAATATGGAAATAAAGATGAGGATTTTGTAGTTTTGTAATTGATGTTTTACAAGATTTCTTAGCATCTAGTTTAAAATTAAAAAAAAAAGAAAAAAAAAAGGGTATTCATGTGTATTTTTTTTAATTAAACAATGCTTAATTTTACAAGCGAAGCGAATTAAGATAAAAAATCATTTTTCATAATCTTATTATACATAAAAATAATAAGGTTATAACTTTCATTTATTTACTGCATTTGCCATGTCATTTACCATAATTAAAATTCATCCATTTTACACCAATTTTTTTACAAAGCTATTACAAATGGAATGGTTAAAATTTAGAGATGTTAAATAAGCTTTGGCCCGACGGATTGGCCCGATTAACAAAAAAAATTCTTAGAATTAGGTTCATACTTTTCCTGACCCGTTTAAATTGAACTGAAAATAGCCCGAAAACTGTTAGGGCTAGCCCGTTCAATCTACATATTTATGAATGTTTAGTGCGAATGGAAGTGCATACTTTCTTTTGCGCGCATAAGTTTTTCAATTTATGAATATTTTAGTTCAACTTTTTTTATGAATATTTTAGCTATACTTTAATCTAAACTTTTTACTACATATGGATATTTTAGTTCAAACTCTCTTTGAATTTTTTAGTACATGTTTTAAGTTATGAATAATTTAGTGTAGATTGCCATACTTCTATAAAACAAGCTTTATCCAATTTAAAATTTGGCTTGTTGTCTTATCAGTTAAAAATAGCTCATAAAGATCATACTTAATTCAAAATTTTATGTATTTTGACTTATAACCGATATGGTTAAGGTTAAATCCATAATATTGTCTGCCCGTTTAAATTAAACTGAAAATAAACTGAACTGTTTAACCTGAAGCCCGTTAGGGCCAGCCCGAAATCGTTAGTGCTAGCCCATTTAACATCTCTATTAAAATTTTGTACTCACAAATGTTTGCTTTCACATAATAAGTAAAAAAAAAAAAATCTCAAAATTAAATAACAAATGCAAGATACTGAATCTTGAGTCCAAAAAAATTCTCAAATAATTAGGGCATGGTAGGAGGAATTTTCACATGACTATTCACATGACAGGGAGTTACAAAATTTACAATGTAAATTGTACTTGCATTATGAAAATATTAAATGAATTGTACAAACAAAAGAACTAGCAATCCAAAGTCATTCTTAAGGGACATGACTTTCCAAATACAATACATGATTTTGTTGTTCGAGGCTTTGCGATCAACAATCTTTCTTTTACAACTGTTTTAGAGCATAAATCTTCCTGAATAGTAGTTATCTTTAATTTCAAATTTAAGGAGGCATAAGTAATAGAATTGAAACGTAGAAGGATATAAAAAAGAGAGGACAAGTAATTCAAGATTAATTAGGTAATTAATACATAAATTAACGAAAAACGAGGGAGTATAAATTAACACATGGACTAATTAGTCTACCATAACAAAAATATATGAGTTAAAAAGTTTATTTTTAAAATTAGAGAGTCAAAACAATATATTTTCAAAATATATTAGGTACTATTTTACTCTTAAAAAATAATTTTAGCTGCAATTTTGTAATTTCACATTATTTTATTACAACTCCTTAAACGTCCCGGAAATCTCGAATCCAAGGTTGGGAGGTTGGGTAAGAGAGTTTAAATCGTGTACATGTAGACTACTGTAAGCCCATATTACGTAAGCCGCACATCCTCTATTCACGTCCTCCCACGTCGTAATCCATGCAGGCCCGTCAGCTAGGAAATACCAAGACTAACCTTCTTTTCACACTTACGCATCGTTTAAGCCCAACGAAAGAAGAAACCCTTCCGCTTCCATTTCCGAACCTCAGCTTCGACTTCCAAAGCTCAGCTTCGGTTCCAGCTCGAACAATCTTCTCTTCATTCTCCTTGTGTGTTCTTTTGAAAAATTTCTTAGTACTTCACTAATCGCGAAGAAGCCTCAGTTTCACTGGTACGAATTGTCAAAGCTTGAAATTACAAATTGTAGTGTTAATGGATCGTAATCAACGATTGTTGCTTTAATTTTCGGATTATTAATTTCGAAATTTATGCAATTATGGTGGTAAATTTAAAGAAAATGCTGTGATTAATGGAGATCGCTGTTGCTCGGAGTCCACGATTGGTAATGCAGGGCTTCTGATCCAGCTGAATTATCAACATAAAAGGTTTGTTTTGTGTTAATTAGTCATTATTTTAAGAAATGAAATGTAGCTTCCTGTAACGGTATAAATTGAACTTGAATTGAGTGTGCTTGAATTTGAATTTTGAGCTTAAGTATAATTGGGTTTGAATTTGAATTTCTGATTATGGAAGTCGATTTATGATTTACCTTTTTGTTTGTATGTTTTAAGCAGCTGAGTTTTGTCTTTTTGAGCTGAGACCATGGCACAGAGCAATTGGGAGGCTGATAAAATGTAATTTGTGCTTCGTTTTAATTTTTATCCTTGGTTTATGTTGTAACGAAATGAAGCTCGAGTTTGGTGTTCTTGATTCTTGTATAGGCTTGATGTGTACATATATGATTATTTGGTGAAGAAGAAATTGCATGCCACTGCCAAGTCCTTTATGACTGAAGGGAAAGTAGCCCCAGATCCAGTTGGTAAATTCTTTTCTAATCAGATATTTTTTTTCCCCTTTTTAGTAGAATCCAGTAGGTAAATTAAGTGCTTGCAAAATATTAGCTCTGCCCCATTTTTGAGACATTACTTTAAGGAAAATGATTTATGATTTACACTTGCTATACAAAGACATCATGCGATTAAATATCCAGCTATTGATGCTCCTGGAGGATTCCTATTTGAATGGTGGTCTGTCTTCTGGGACATTTTCATTGCGAGGACAAATGAGAAGCACTCAGAGGCTGCTGCAGCATATATAGAGGTGGCATGTGATATTTCAGTTGTATTTTTGCTGATAAGTTGATTTTGTTTGTTTATTTATTTATCGATTTTCTGATCTTGATGTTTAGGCACAACAAATCAAAGCAAAGGAGCAACATCAGCTGCAAATACACCATATGCAGCTGATGCGTCAAGCACAGTTGCAAAGGGGAGGTCCTAATACTCCAACTCTTGGAAGTCCAGTAAATGCTATTGGGTCTGAAGGAATGCTTGGGCAGCCAAATGCAAGTGCAATGGCTGCAAAAATGTATGAGGATCGCATGAAACACTCCAATCCGATCGATTCAGACACATCACAGCCACTCCTTGATGCTAGGATGTCTCTTCTAAAACAAGCAACCAATCATCCTGGGTAAGTTTAATTATGAACTTTATCAACTTTAGTTTCTCTATTTTTATGCTTGTTGGCTTATTTTTTTGGTGCTGATGCAGCCAGTTGGTCCAAGGAAATTCTGGCAGCATTTCTGCTGCATTGCAGCAAATTCAGGCTCGAACTCAACAGACCACTGTAACTACCTGGATAAGATTTTCATTCATTTATTGCTACTTTTCACATCCTAGTTACTTTTTTTTTTTTTTTCTCATGGCTGTTGATTGGTTTGTGTCTGTAGGACATCAAAAGTGAAGTGAACTTGGGTACAGCTCAGAGATCTCTCCCCACAGATCCATCTTCAATTTATGGGCAGGGAATCATGCAGTCAAAACCTGGAATAGGAAATACTGGTAAATACATAGTGCCAAATGAACAATAAGAATTCAAAATAAGGAATGCACAAAAGCTTTTATAAAAAAAAAAAAAAGAAATGGGTGAAGTGATTTACAATTTTATCATATTCTCCACTTGCTTTGTTTTCAAGCATTCATACATTGACCCATCATAAATGTCTAACCGTGTTTAGAGGCTGCACCGCACTTGTCTAAAATCTTGATTTTTACTCTCTTAATTTGCAAAACTGATTGATAACTTTATGTTAGTTGACAACATAGATTCTCTCTGTCCCATGTACCTATTTTGAAACTTATCAATAAACAAGAAACATTGTCCCAACACCAACTGCTCTAGGATTAAGTTGCTAGGACTTTGCAGTTTCCTCCTATGTACTTGTGTTTACAGGAGAAAACACAATATGTGCTGTGCAATATATGGTTACTAGGTCTCTTGGCGATGGGAATTTTAAAATATGGTTTTTGTTTGTAGTGAGAAATAGAAATTGGGGAGGCTTTGGTGGAGATTATTGACTTGCTGACTCATTTTAAAAGAGGAAGCATTCATAAATATCATATGAGTAGTGCCTCTGTTGCTTGTATGTCACTGTATTCATCTAATTTTAATTTGTCGCATCAAACTGCGAACCCCAATTCACATTTTTTTTCATTTCCTAACTGTATATGCATAGCTTAGAAGTACAATTATTGAAACCCATGTTGGTCAGATCCTTGACCACACATCAACTGGGTTGGGTTGCAGAATTGAATCACCTGGACCGCCAAATGCTGGCTTTACCAGGTGTTTGTTTCCACTAAAGTCTGCTTCTGTGATGGATGCTTTTATTGTTTTCATATCAAAGTTGGGATGAGGAGGTCTGTTCATAGTAGAGCCGGACCAGAAAAGGGAAGAGTTCTGATAAGAATAGAAAAATTGAAATGTGGATCTGCTTTGGAGAGCAAATTTAAATGTGATCAAACAGTGAGAAACTATAGACTTACAGAAAGGAAAAGAGTAAAAGGAGAATGTGTTTGGTTGATTGCAGTGGGATGGGAAAGTTTGTGCAGTATGTTATTGTTTTTTTGGTGGAAGGAAGTTGTTCATGCATGCAAATATCAGAAGAGAACAATAAGTTTCTAAAATATGCTCCAGAGAATGGTGTAGTAGAAACTAGCTCCTAATTTTATACTCTGTTCAATTATGAGTTGGCTTGCCTCACAAAACATCACATGTAGATTAAAGCTGTTATGGTTTCTTGATTGTAGCACCTGCGGTGTTCCATTAGCTTTTCCAATTCACTTTTTGTTCCTTCATTTTTCAGGAATGAGCCCTGGGGTTGGAAATCTTCCGTTAAAAGGATGGCCCTTAACAGTAAGTTCTACGTTCACATGTGTCTCTGGAGATTTTCTATTCTTCTTTGATAACTGAGGCTGTTATCATATTGTCCAGGGTATCGATCCAATTAGACCAAGTTTGGGTACCCAGGTTCAGAGGCCTATTTTAGGTGCAGGTCAATTTCAGCTTTTACCACAGCAACAGCAACAGTACTTGGCTCAAGTTCAAGCACAGGGCAACCTTGCTGGCTCATCAATCTATGGAGATATGGATCCACGAAAGTTTAGGGGGTTGCCAAGAGGAACGTTGCAACCCAAAGATGGCCAACCTAATGCAAATGATGGATCCATTGGTTCTCCAATTCAGTCAACTTCATCAAAGGTAAGATTTCCTTCCTGAAACCACTGGAAAATATTATAACCTTAATGGTTCCTCTTATCAAATTATCAATTGTGTTATTCTGGTCGTATTTATGGTGTATTTTTGTTTTTTAATCAGATGAATGTGCCCCAGATGCAACAGTCCTCCTCGCAACAACAAGATCCTTTGCAATCACAACAAGTGCAGGTTGAATGTACTTAAATTTACACATCTAAAAACATCTGCATTAATTAGTGGCAAAATTGTCTCCTTTTGGAGTGTATATTTGAAGTTTACTGATTGATTCTTGCATGTATATAATGTAACAGAATAATCGAAAACGGAAAGGTCCTTCATCTTCTGGACCTGCTAATAGTACTGGTACAGGGAACACTGTTGGCCCTTCCAATTCGCAACCATCAACTCCATCAACTCATACTCCTGGTGATGGAATTTCCGCAGCAGGAAATTTGCAGCATGTCAATAGCATGTCAAAAGGCATGATGATGTATAGTGCTGATGGAACAGGAGCTCTTGCATCATCAACAAATCAACTGGTATATACTTCTAACAGAATTATCAGTTAACCAGAAGATTTGAAGGGGTATTTGAATTTTGCAGTGGTTAGAACCCATTAAAAACAGTCTCTGTTATGCAGCTAATATAGTCAAAGCTTTAGGATCCACAGAATGATGTTCCTCTTTAGATAAAGTTCTGAATAGTAAATAGTCAATAGTGTATTAACTATTGTAGCCAATCAATCATCTAAAACTTGAAATTCCCAAATGCATATCTTCATATTTTCTCTTGCAAATTTATTTTTGTAAATGCCCTTTGTATGATTTGTTTAGGGAACCAAGGTTATGTGTAGTCTTCTGCGAAACATTATATTTGCATTTAATGAGGTTCTTGTCAATTAGTACTTGTATGCATGTGATTACTACCTATTGCGACAAACATTGTCATTATTAATGGTATTACTAGTTGTCTGTTGAATTTTAATTCTTGGTTTAGCCTGGACTGATTATTCAGGCATCTATTTTCAGCGTGCATGTTCCATTAAAATACCCCTCAAAATTCTAAGTTTCCAATTTATAAGTCAGTTTTCAAGTCAGCTTTCAATTATTGCAGGAAGACATTGAAAATTTTGCAGATGTTGGTTCCTTGGACGACAACGTTGAGTCTTTTCTCTCACAAGATGATGGAGATGGAAGGGATTTATTTAGCACATTGAAGAGGAATCCTTCTGAACATGCTGCAGAAGCTTCTAAGGGTTAGCAGTGTTTCAATCACCTTCCAATGTACTACTTGTTCAAGTATAACAATCTCCATGTTCTCCATCTCAGGTTTCTCCTTCAGTGAAGTTAATTCTATACGTAAAAGCAATGGCAAAGTTGTTTGCTGTCATTTCTCTACAGATGGGAAGTTGTTGGCCAGTGCTGGACATGACAAGAAGGTATCATGAATTGACAAAGAATTAATTTATGTTGACAACTGATACTGAATTTGTGAAGTTGCCTTGATAAATTTGAAACCTAAGTTATAGATTGAGTTAGAAGCTCTATTTTGTGGAGAAGCATTGCAGCTTGTTAACACTCTTGCATTAAAACAGTCAGAGTAGGATCTTACCATTTATTTTGAACGATTGACTGCTTTGTCGTTGCTCCATTCTTAATCCGCTGCTTATACTGATAATTCAAGATGCAACAGCAGCAACATAATTGAATAGAACATGAAGTGCAGGCAGTGTACTCGTATCATTATTTTGTCAATATTAATCAACTTAAAAGCCTTAGGTACCTTATTTCTACAATAGCTTTTTGAATATGCTGATGTGATCCTTTAAGAATTTGAATGTTTCAAGATTCTAGCTTAGTAAACTGCCTTTATTTGAATATGAGATGATGCGCATGCATATATTTTAATGTCAGTAGGTTGTCATATGGAACATGGAAACTGCGAAAACTGAATGCACTACTGAAGAACACAACCACATCATAACAGATGTTCGCTTCAGACCGAATTCAACTCAGCTGGCAACTTCTTCATTTGATACAAGCATTCGACTCTGGGATGCTGCAGAAGTAAATTTTCTATCTCCCTTTTCTTTCCTTTTGAACTTTCATTCATCCTTTGTCTTTTTAAACCATCTTTTTAAGCCACTGTATCTAGATATAGCATTTGGAAGCCTTCTATTTGTCTTTTTCTTTGTTTGACTCTATTATTTTACCCTGTACAATGCATTTCCTCTCTGTCTTTGGGTGGCATATTACTGATTTTTCCCTAAGCATGCATTAGTTGGTTTAGTTTGTTGCATCATATCAGAGACAGGTTCCTTCTGTCAATAATTATCTTTCATCAGGTTATTGAAAATGTTATGTAGAATATTTGGTGTGCTTTTCTTTTCTATTTGATCAACTACTTGGTTGTAAGGTGTTTGTATCGAAAGGAAGTCCTAGATAATCTAACTTCTTTCCTTTTTCTTGTTTGCTGTATAATTGTTCTATATAGTGCACTTGCAGAGCATTAAATTGTTTCGCTGATTCAATTGATTCTCCTTTTTTTTTTTTCTTCTTAAGTGCTTTGCGAATTTTTCCTTTTTCTTGGAATTGTCTATTTTTCCTGTGGATTTCGCTGCTTTTATTATAATTTGATGAAATATTATTGAATGTATGTGTGCTGGAGTATTCATGTTGTCAATGCTTATTGCCAGGATATAACTCAAGTTAGATGTTATTATTAATAGTTTTTTGGGATTAGTTTTCCTTTATGTCAAACCCTCATACTGTCGCCCAAACTAATGCTATGATATGTTAAATAGCCTGAACTGATGAAAACAACATGAGATCCTGTGTCCTTTTTGAAAGATAATGAAAACAGTTAGTGTTAATTATTTTGCGTTGAAGCATCAAAATGAGTTGCAGTTTTGGTCCACATACAATAAGCCTTAATGCAGTTTGCTATTATTCTTGCAGCCAAGGTATTCCTTGCAGACATATTCTGGCCATAACTCACATGTTATGTCTCTAGACTTTCACCCAAAGAAGACAGACCTTTTCTGTTCTTCCGATGGTAACAATGAGATACGCTTCTGGAACATCAATCAGTTCTCTTCCACCCGCATATCCAAGGTTAGCCTTAAAACTCTTCCTTAAAATTTACGCTTGTTGCGTTCTTTAATTTGTCGTGGATTTGGATTCTCCTTTCTAAATCCCAGTTGTCAATGGAGCAGGGAGGCAATGCACAGGTTAGATTTCAGCCTAGAATTGGACATCTTCTAGCTGCAGCAGCAGAGAATACTGTGTCCATCTTTGATGTTGAGGCAGATAGACAGACCCACTCATTACAGGCATAAGTCTTGAAATTCTCTTTCTTAAAGTTCTTAACTAACAAACTTATTAACATATTACCTTCTTCAACAATATCACAGGGTCACTCCACCGAGGTACACTCTGTTTGTTGGGATGTAAATGGAGATTACTTGGCATCTGTCAGCCAAGAGTCTGTCCGAGTGTGGTCATTGGCCTCAGGAGATTGCATTCACGAACTTAGTTCAAGTGGAAACAAGTTCCATTCTTGTGTTTTCCATCCAAGCTACTCAACTCTCTTAGTCATTGGGGGTTATCAGGTAATATTTCCTTTTTATATATGGTCTAAATGGATCAATATTATTGTGCTTGAAAACTCATTCCAGGAAAATGTTGTACTTGTCTTGGAAATGAAATGGACAAGGAGAATTTTCTTAGGAATAATAATCTATGGGGAAATTTTAAGTTGAGAAAGAACTTAGCAAATTTGAAAATATTTTATAAATTATACAGATTGCTAATATTGATTTTATCCTATTGCCTGTTATTCTGCAAAAGTCCTTGGAACTCTGGAACATGGCTGAGAACAAATGTATGACAATTCCTGCACACGAGTGTGTGATATCAACTTTGGCACAATCACCACTTACAGGGATGGTAGCCTCTGCAAGTCATGATAAATGTGTGAAGATATGGAAATAAATACAAGTGCTGTGGTTTCGTGCTTCGAATTCTCAGGCATCAACACAACACTATTCTCAAGCACAAAGTTCCTAAAAAACAAAAAGAGAAGAAAATAACAGAAAATCTGTCCCGGTTGAGTCCCATATTTATATTTATTTATTTATTTCGAATTTCTTATGACCCATTAATTTCTTCTAATAAAGTGGGTTTTGAGTTTCTTCTCGTAGCTGCAGGTTGCAGTTCCTGTGTGTTGAATTTATGGGGCCTAAAGCTCAAGGCTTATACAGAATATTTAAACATTGGACATATGATTGTTGTAGAGGAGATGTGTGGCTACTAATGATACAAAATTTATATAAATGTATTACTTATTTGCATACATGTAATTGCTTTTGATAAAAAATTTTGATGTATCATTTGTATCTTTATATTTAGTGTTGTATGTAAACCTTAATTAGATGGACCTTTTGAACCATAATAAAGTTGGGTTTTCATCAAACTCCAAATGTAAATTTAAAGTAAAATATTATGTGAATGTAAAATGTGTAAAATTTCTGGTTGTGGAAAAGCAGAAATCACGTGCAGTATCACGTGTTGATGTGGCCGATTTCATTTCAGTTGAAGGAAAACGTTGCCTCGGACACGAACGACATGTTGTTTCAGGAGCAGCTGCCCGTTTCTTTCTTTTGACGCCAATGTCAGAAAGATTATTCTTTTCCGTTTGGGAATGAGACCTAAACTCACACGTTCTACATTTTCTATCATTTCTGTACAAACTTGTTGGAGCAGGTGTTATAGTTTTAATTTTAAAATATTCATATTCAAACTATTGGAATGATATTTGTTATTTAAAATATAATAGATACCTTTGGCTGCAAGCCAACATTGATGCAGTTGGGAGCTCAACTAGCTAAATTAGGGCTGTCCCCGAGAATTGAGAGACCCTGTTCCATTTTTCAGTTTGAAACCCTATAATTAAAACTCATTTAAACTTTTAACTTTAAAAAATGATTATTAAGAATTATAAATTGATTATAAACAAAGGCTTTTAAGTTTCTGTTTAACAAAATAGCTATAAATTTTTTTTTACAAAAATTGGGGCCCTTCCTCCATCTGGGGCCCTATGCAATTGAGCCGTTTGCACACCCACATGTAGAGTTGTGCATCGGTCGGGTTCGGTTCAACTCAAACTGAACCCGACCGACCCAAAAACCGAATTTTTTTTTATATTAAAATTCGAACCGATCAACCCGATTAAACTGAACCGAACTCGTCGGTTCACTCGGGGCCCAAAATTTTTAGCAAAAAACCAAATAAATTGTTGATTTTTTCCGGTTCAACCCAAACTAACCGGAACCAAAATCCGATTATTCTTAAAATATAAAACCGAGCTGATTAACCCGACTAAACCGAACACGTCAGTTCGGTTTGGATTTTGCACACCCCTACCCACATGGCAGGGCTTGGACTAAATACTCGTTCGAATTTATTCGTGCAACTAAATAAATTAAACTCAAACTTAATAATTGAGCTCGTTTGTAGCCTAAATTTAAAGGCTTTGCCCAACAAAAAGGTAAAAGATTTAATTTTTTTTATTGAAATAACTACAATATTTTTTTATATAAATTATAGAAAAAGAGAGGCATTTAGGTAAAAGATTTAATTATTTTTTTTTAAGGATGATGCTATCTTTTAGCATCTATTAAACCCATTAAACGGTATTATTTATTAGTGATGTAATTTTTAAGATGGCTTTTACAAATTTAACTAATGTCTTTTAAAAAAATTATTAATAACACTCGAAAGAGCGTAGAAACAAATGGTATCTCATACTATTATTTAACATGACATTGGGTAGTGAGCACTATGCTGCCTAAATTGGGATTAGTTTTGTGCTCACGTGTGGGTGTTTCGTTTTTAAATTATGCACACAAACACAAACTTAATTAGTAATACTATCTGTTATCTAGAGTATTTATGAATTTATGATTGTTATATGTCAAAATAGATAAAAAAAATTATACGTAAGTTGACTTCAACAGAAAAATGAAAAATGTAAACTTTGTAAAAGATATAATCCCATAAATAAATATACTAAACAATTAAAAATAAGATAATAGGTGTAAGTATCAGCCCCAGTGGTAGAGTGTATTGAGCTTCTCTCAGTTTGGCTGGGTTCAACACCTACTCCCCCTCCTCTTAGAATTAGATTAGAATTAGGAAAAAAAATTAAAAATAAGATAATAATAAAACAAAAACATTTTAAATCTCTATGATAATATTAGTTTTTACTTTTTAAATTATATAAATTTAAACTAAATTCAAATAAAAAAATTAAATTCAGTGTACAAAACAAAAATCAACTTTATTGAAATAAAAAATAAAATAAACTTATAAAAATTAAATAGTAAAATAAATTTAATTTAATGAAATAAAATATATTACAAAAATTAAACCAAAATTCAAATCTAACAACGAACGGTAATTTTATCTTTTTTTCACTTTCACAAACGGAAATAAAAGATTAACTAAGGAAAAACCCATTAAACTTGAAAAATATAGGAATAGAATCATATAGTAGTAATTTAAAAAAATGAGAGATAAAATTATTAATTATGTAAAAATATAGGGATATAATAATATTTTTAATATTAATTATATTTTATATTATATTATATTATATAAAATAAATAAATATATTTATTAAAAAAATTTTGAAATTTAAGATGTCAAATTTTTTTAATGAATGTAAAAGTTTAAATGTAAACAAGTATATTTATAAATAAAAGGAATATAATTATTAGTATAATATCTAAAAGAATAATTAATTGATTTTAACTTTGGGTGAAACCAAACTGGCAACAACTTTCTTTATTGATGAAATTGGTAACAACTTTTCAATGAAGCATTTAGCAGCGGAAAATTTAATTACAGTACGAAAGACATATTTGAGAATTATATAGAAAATAGAAATAAAAATTTTATGAAAAGTGTTAAAAATAATTCAAACTTCAAGAAAAAATACAAATAAAATTGTACATTTTTCCCATTCAATAATTATGGGGTGGCGCGTGTGTTCAGTTTAGGGCCCCTAAAAGCTACGGATGGAGATTGGATTCTCTCTGTCGCCCAGAGGAACAAATGAATTAGTAAGTTTAACAGTATAACTTATAATCAGTGGCGCGTTGGGCCTAGGCCGTCTCATAAATTTGAAAGTTATTATTTAAAATATTAAAATTAGACGTTGGACTTCATAAAATTTATGATAAATATAATTAAAATAAATAAAAATATACATATTTTGAAAGTAGTTAAATGGAAGATATTTTATAAAATGAATTATATATCTCAAGTTTAATTTTGAAAACACACTGAATAGTAATTTTTTCTAATTTTTTAAAATTTAAAAGTCTAAAAAAAAAAAAGAGGATCTATTTAAATATTCTGCTTGTATAAAACTTTTTACTGCCTGATGGGACCCTACTTCTCCTGCCTGATGTGCCATTTTCTATCCACAGATACACCAAAAGAGGGATATGCATTTCCCAAACGTTTTTTTGAGGAGATTCCTTTCATTTTAATTTAACCTTACCCCCAATTCTTTTCTGACTAATTCCGACATGACCAATCGAGCATCTAATAATAATGGGTGGGCCTCTTAATAAAAATAATTATATGCTATAAGTTTCAAATTTGAGTCGTCTTTCAATAAATAGTGGCTTACTACTTACCAATGTCATTAGTTATTTTTTCCTCATATATCATCTATTTTTATTCCATTTATATATATTTTTTTTTTTGAACTATTAAATTTCTTTATTTTAGAAAAATACTTTTTAATTATATATATTTTTATTCCATTTATATATATATTTTTTAAAATATTAAATTTCTTTATTTTAGAAAAATACTTCTTAATTATAGATTGAGTACAAAATGAGATAAATATATTTCGTAAACCAAAATTACTTTTATTCCATTTTTTTGTTTCCACTAGGATAAAAGTGGTTGGTTACCAAAAAAAATCTCGATATATTATAGTTGTGTGTGACAAAACTAGCTATTTAAATAGTATTTGGCTGTTTTAATAGTTATTAGCTATTTGTAGTAACTGTTTAAAAAGTTAAAAGCTGCATATATTTAGGGCCTGTTTGGTTTAGCTGTTTTAGACAGCTGATAGCTGTTGGCTGTTGAGGATAGCTGTTAACTGAAAGGACTAAGTATTTGGTAAATTTATAGGTAGTTGTTTTAGGTTAATAAGTAAAATGACCGATAAGGATATTTAACAAATTTAAATTAAATTATTAAGTAAATTAAAATATATTAAATATCAATTACAATTATTATATTATGGAAATAAAAATTAAATAATTAAATAAAAATCATAAATAAAAATTTAATTTATTTTCATATAGCTAAAGAATATAAAATTTCAAATAATCCTAATAAATTTTTACTTTATTTTTTTCTCCTTTTTTCCATTAAACTAAGAGCAATTTGATCACGGATAACATTCATATGAATTGCTCCATTTCCTGACGGTGTTTCATCCGCTTGTGTATCATTTGTATTGCTAAATGAATCAAGTAGTACAAAATTAGGATTATTATCGAATCGAACAAATGCCGGATCATTAGAAGCTTTTCTTCGAATGTAATTATGTAATGCCATTGATGCTATAACAATATCTCTTTGGGTAGAAAATGGGTATGCAGGCATTACTCTTAATATTTTTCATCTTGCCTTTCAGACTCCAAAAGTTCTTTCGATATAGCTTCTAAGGGAGGAATGCCAACGATTAAAGGTCTCTTTCATTCCTTTAGGTTGACCGCCTCGTTAAAAATCAGGTAAATGATATCTTATTCCTTTATAAGGTCCAAGATATCCTTCTGTTTGTTGATATCCAGCATCAACTACATAATACTTTCCTGCATGGTTAATTTATCTTAGTATTCATACAATAAAGATATAAATTTTACTATTGCTAAAACATTAAATTAAAAAATATAAAGGTGGTGTTTTAGTACATATTTACCAGGAGGTGATTTAGGAAAATTTAAATTCTTCTTATGAATCGCATATTGAAAGAGTCGTCCATCATGAGCTGTGCCTTCCCACCCAGCTAATACAAAGGTGAATTGCAAATCAAAACTACAAACAGCCATAATATTTTGTGTAGGTACCCCTTTTCTACCAATAAATCGTATTTGATTTTCATCATTAATACAAGCTGGTACATGAGTACCATCAATCGCACCAATGCAATCCTATTTTAAAATAAGAAAAGAAATATCATATGTAAAAATTATATTGCAATGCATAATATTAATTAAAATATGCATAATATTGCTTAAATTACCTTAAAATAAGGCATGTATCGATCGTCATTAAGTATTTCAGGAGGAATTGTACTGAATGTGAAATCTTTAGGCTTTATTATATCAATTGAAAATTTAATCATTGCCTTCATTATTTCATGAAAAATTCTACTAATTGTCTCACCTGAATGTTGAAATCTTTCTTGAACATGCTGATTCGAAGCTCCCAAAGCTAACGTATAAAGAAAAATTCCAACCTTTTCTAAAATAGACATTCTACTTGAAGATTTCACTTCATATTTAATTTCTAGATCACGACAAAGATCTATTAATGTGTGTTTATCCATTCTAAATAAATTTAGACATCGTTTTTCATTTCCTCTCATTACTTCTAATAGCCATATCATTCCTATTTGAAATGAATCCATGCATGGTTGTTTATGAATATGTTTCAAATAATATTCACATGCAAGTTGTACAGAAGATACTGTTTCTTCCAAAATTTGATCATCATCACCATCATCATCTAAAAATATGCGTAACGCAATATCCATATCTACAAAAAAAAGTAATAAAAAAAATAATAAATATCAAAATGAACTTATATGTAATTATAATATGAATATATGATATTTGCAATGCACAACCATAGCCAATATTTCATATAAACAAAATTTAGTTATTTAAATAATTTATTTAGAATATAATAACAATGAAATGTTCATAATAAATTGAAAAAATAATGATTTTAAAATAATAAAAAATTATTTAAATGTTTTGCCAAATTATCTACTGTGCTTTCCATAGACCTTTGGTCCATAAATCATAGTGAAAATGTAACCATCTCCATTTTGTATCTGCATCTTGGAGCGTGTTGTACATCTCTCTTTTAGATTTATTGTCAAGTAAAAGTGTTGAAAAAAAAAAATGAAGGTCACTTGCTTCTCTATCTGTGGCAAAGATAAAACATCTTTCATAACCTCTTCAATTGAACAACCTGGACGATTGCCTAAAAGTTATGCATAACTGCAGTCTTCTTTTCCATAGTTTCTTTTATAGTTTCTTTTAGTTCCTTAACAGTGTTGGACACTTGCGTAGCACCAGATTCTTTTTTTCCTTTTTCAAATTTCCTTTTTTTTGTTGCATGTTCAGCTGATGTGTCTACCCCTTT
>CATIWJ010005568.1:0-82150 GCA_949640765.1 Croton laevigatus | reverse complement strand
AAATTGAATGATGCTAAAGAAGAAGAAAATTCAATTATAATAAAAAGATGACTGCAAAATGAATTTCAAAATTCCATCTCAATTTCGTAAAATCTGTAGGGAGTAAAAAAAACAAAACTTTCTTACTCTTTCTTCTGTCATATCCTCAAGAGATACAAAGGAATGAGAAGAGTCTTTAATATATGTTAAAAAGAAAAGAGGAAGAGTCTTTAATGTAACGGTGTTAAATTATTAGGCGGCAATTAAGTCAATAAGGTGTTAATAAAAGTAAGCTGCTCTGGAAATAACAAAAATTGATCTGGAAATAACATTATCCTTATTATTACTTCACAATTGTCATAATGATTAATTGGCACAAAAGCTTCAAAATCACCGACAAAAAACCAACTTGACACCATCGTTTATGAAAGCCGAAATGTCGACCTTACTTGACAGTGCTAGAATGGACGGCCAGCGGTCGTAAGGCAACTAGAATCCTGATCTGGCTACGGTGGAAGTTCGGTGGGCTGGTTATGGAGGCAAAAAATGGCGGCGACTGTTCAAACTTCCCTTCGTTTTTTTGACTATTTTCAAAACAGTGCCAACAATTCCTTTATTTTTCTGTTTCGGCCAAATTCAGATCAGAAACCGCCTCTGCAACTCACCATAAACAAAAGGCCAGCCAAAGCCACCTTCCCTTGGTTCCGTCCAGTGGCGGATTTAGAAATTTCAAATTGGGTAGATACAATTATAAGGGATAAAAAATATAAAAAAAATCAAACAATTAAAATTAACAATAAATTAATAAAAAATAACGATATAAACATATTGTGTAAAATCTAAATTTTATAACATATAATAATTGATAATTTTTTTAAAAATTATCTAATATAAGTATATATCACGCCAAAAAGTATTGATTAAAGCAATGTCTCCATACATTGATTGTCTCTACTATTAGTCTATTATTATTTTAAAACTCAAGCCTACTTTATCAATTTTTTACAATTTTTATTGGGTAGACAAACTCAGCCTACTTTATTAATTTCTTACAATTTTTATTGGGTAGACTATTCTATATTGAATCCGCCACTGGTTCCGTCAGTCACTGCCCGATTTGAGTATTTCAATGGACTGGGCAGGGCGGCTAAGTCTTCGTGAGGAAGAAGAACATAAACGCTAAAAGTTTCATTCAGTCCTCCATTTTTCTAAAATTTTGTAAAGAGGCCCCTGAATACCTAAAATAAATTTATATACCTAAGCTTATTAAAAAAAATAAAAGAAAATAAATTTATATATAAGGTAGTTAAAAAATAAAAATAAATAAAATTTATTTACTGTTGAATGGCGGCTGACAGTAAAAGAATATAAATAAATAAAGTTATTTAGTGGCTCCGGCGGTTGTGCTTATATAGGAGACACTTGAGAAAATATATTTATATACTAGCAGCTGATATAAAAAATAAAAATTAATAATAATTTAACTAAAAGTATATCAGACAAAGCACAAAAAAGTGCTATTTTTCTAATTAAAATATAAAATACTATTTACTTAAACAAACTCAAAATTGTAGTATCTATTATAATTTCCCAAAGTTGAAAGATACTCTACTAATACATAGTTTTCTTTATGAACTTTTAGAGGAAAAAAAAAAGGTTGGCTCCTTAAGCTTTGCGAGTGATCGATTTGCTCGTTAGCCGCCGGACATGAATATGGCGCAAGGACTATAATTGTTTATGGTCGCATGAATAGTGCCATGTAATGAAAATAGAAACTATTTTGTCTCTTGAACATTTAGCAAAAAATCATTTCGCTCCCTAAACTTTATGAGAGACTAATTTGATCTGAAACTTCACAAAACGATATATTTCAGTTTTTTGTCAAATTAAAGAACATGAAAGTAATGAATAAAAGGAAAACCTCCATCGTCAAAGGATTAATTCTTTTGCTGCCGAAAGATTAAAGTAAAAAAGTTAAAGAAAAAGAAGACAAAATAAAAACTCAATGTGTGAATTTTTTTTTTTTTTTTTTAAACTAAGACACTTTGATTTTCATTAATAAGAATTGGGGTACAAAGGCTAGAAATTCCAAGTTAAGAATATAAAATTTTACATATTTCATACAATATTCAAAGTTTAAAAAAACCATAAAAATAAAAACTTGAAGCTTCTAAATTCGAATATTGATCTTCAAAATACCCTTGAATCCTCCAAATATAGTAGCCACAAGATGAATATCCAGCCAAGCACATGTTGAGCTATTACATCTTACATAGCCATGAAATGACCAATTGGAAGCTTCAAATCTCTTATAGATATGCTCCAAAATAAGGTAGATCCATCACTACCACCACCAACACCACCAAAATGGGACTAAGCCCCAGAAAAATCAGAAAAAACAAACTAAAAATCCAAAAAATAAAAAAAAAGGAAACAGTAAAGGGAAGAAAAGGCAAGAAAGAGGGCTACCTACCGCCAGTAAAGAACACTTGCGCAGCAGCCCTTCAAACACCACACTCAAGCTTCTAGTAGAAGAGAGAGCATAGAGAGAGGAAAGGAAAAAGAGAGAGAGAAAAAGGGTGCTGCATTCGATGTGTGAAGCTACCTATCTTGAAGAACAAGTATATGATATTACTATTTGTCTCTTTTTTCATTTTTCAGTTTGATCAGAATAGACACATGTAAAAGATGATTGTGTAAACCAGTGAACTTAACTTCTTTTTGTCTATATATGTCTAGACTCTAGCAACAGGACTAAATTAAAATTAACTTCTGATTTTGGACTTCTTTGCAATTATAAGAAATCCTGCTATATTAACCCCTCGTTCAGTTATCCTCTCCTCTCCAACTCCAACTCCAACCATGGAAGTTGCAGCAACTTCTATAATCCAAAGGGTATCTGACCCAGTTTCCTTAATCTCACTATGGCCTACCTTAAAACCCAACATGCTCGCTCCTTGTTCCTCAAATCCAATCTCAAGAAACAAACCTCTGCTCTCTCTCATCACTTGCTGCTCAATAAAACCAGATACCAATACAAATAATGGAACAGGCCAAGATTCTAGTTTTCCCTCCAATTCTAATCCAAAATCCTTTATTCCATTAATACCCATTTCAGAAAACTCACTTTCATCTTCTTTTCCATCTCCATCGTTGTCTAGAGGCTTGGTGTTTGATTTGGGCCCTGTAAATTCATGGGATGATAGAGAAATTGGGTCACCCGTAGTGAAGAGATTCCTTAGTGATGAGGAAGAAAGATGGCATATGTGGTACCATGGCAAGTCCAATGAAAACCCAGATTCTGATTCTTTAGGATTAGCAATTTCAAGCAATGGGATTCATTGGGAAAGAGGGATAGAGCCTGTTAAATCAAGTGCTGATGTTGGTATGGTAATGAAATGTGGTCAAGATTGGTGGGGATTTGATACAATGAGTATCAGACCTAGTGAAGTGGTTATTATGTCTAGTAACAAAATTAGAGCCTCTAGTGCTGTGTACTGGCTTTATTACACCGGTTTTAGTAACGAAAAGGTTGATTTTGAAGCAAATACTGATTCTTTGGAGCTTAATTTAGAAAACCCAGAAAGGTTTTGTCTTGACAAAACAAATAGAAATGTCTTTAAATCCTTGCCGGGTCTGGCTATAAGCCAAGATGGTAGACATTGGGCAAGAATTGAAGGAGAGCATCATAGTGGAGCATTGTTTGATGTAGGAACAGGGAAAGATTGGGATTCTTTGTTTATCACGAACCCACAAGTAGTTTTCCATGGAAATGGTGATTTAAGGATGTATTATCACTCATTTGATACTCAAAATGGGAAATTTAGCATTGGAATGGCAAGATCAAGAGATGGGATTAGGTGGCTGAAATTAGGGAAGATAATGGGAGGAAAAATTGGCACATTTGATGAGAATGGTGTAATGAATGCAAGTGTTGTTAGGAACAAGAAAGATGGCAATTATTTGATGGCATATGAAGGCGTTGATGCTGATGGGAAAAGAAGTATTGGAATGGCTATTTCTTCTGATGGATTGAAAGAGTGGAAGAGGTTGGAAGAAGAGGAAGGAGTACTAAAGCCATCAGAAAAAGATGAATGGGATAATAAAGGAGTTGGAAGTCCACGTTTAGTGCAAATGGAAGGTGATATTGATGAATGGAGATTGTACTATACAGGAATCGGAAAAGCAGAAAGAAGTGGAATTGGTATGGCTGTTTCTGCCGGAAATGATGTTAGCAGTTTCAGAAGATGGACTGGTTTCCAATTATAATTTTTGCTTTTTTGTTCATAACCATTATTTACATCTTACAATGAAAGAAACTTTGATGTTTTCTGTTCTTTTATTGGTTATTTGGTGATTTATTTGCAATTTTCTTGATAAATTAAAATTCTTCAATTTGTACTGAATTCAGAACTGAATAGTTAAATTATTAACTTGATACTTATACTAATATTTCAGTTAAGTGAGCATTTGCTGATAAAATCAAAAGATATAATACATTAAAAAGATATTCAAATTGAAAATTACAAATAGCTAGTCAATCTGTAAAAGAATATATTCAAAGTGAGTTAAAAAAAATAGATTCAGAATCAATCTTAAACATATAAAAGATGATCTATGTAATCTTTCCACTAATCCCAAAATATTTAAGTTGATTATGCCCAATAATCATTCACAATTTGTTTATAATTTTGTCTAAAAAGGTCGTGAAAAAGCAGCTGATGGACCACATCAACTTTTGCCTGTTATTAGACTTACTCGCGGAGTCACGTATGGGTCAAAGGAAGCGTTGGACCCCATGAAATTTTGGGAGAAAAATGAGAAAATTTGGCGTCTAGTGGTGGCCGGAGTTGCAGCGGCGAGAAGAAGAAAGAAAGAAAGTTGCAGCGGGGAGAGGAAGAAAGAAAGAAAGAAGAAGAGGCTTTGGGCGTAACTAGAGTAGAATATTTTCCTGGTTAGCCCAGCCCAAATATTAGAGCTGTCAAAAACTGACCCGATCTGCTAACCCGACCTGAAAATAGTGGGTTAGGGTTGAGGTACATGTTTAAGTAAATAGGTCGACACGAACCCGACCTGAAATTAAATGGGTTGGGTTAGGGTTGAGGGTAATCAACCCAAAACCCGACCTGTCTAACCCGAGTATTAAAACTACGTCGCTTTAAGCTAGGGTTAAATTTACATCTATTCAGCCGCTCCTCCATCTCATTTTTCGGATTTCAATTCCTTTCTTCATCTATTTAGCCGCTCCTCCATCTACCACTCGCCTCCCAGTATGGCCGTCAAAAGATGATTCAATCTACTAACCCAACCTGAAAATAGTGGGTTAGGATTGAGATTTTTCAACCTGTTTAAGTAAATGGGTCGACACAAACCCGATCTGAAATTAAATGGGTTGGGTTAGGGTTGGGGGTAATCAACCTAATTAACCTGAAAACTAACAGATCAGGTCGACCCAACCTGATCCGTTTGACGGCCCTATCAAATATTGGAAATGTATTAAAAGAGCCCGTAATTGGCATTGCAAGTGACAGCCACGCACCTTTACCCAACCCATTTACCATATACCACTTTTATACGACAATTAAGTGTTCAGGTCCCAAGTAACATCCTTCACCCTATTTATTAGATGAAGAAATATTGAATCTTCTTTAGTGTTTGGTGTTAAAATCAAATTTTCAAAAAATTAATTCGATGTATTTTGTATTTTAAAAAATAATAATATGTAAATAATTAATTTAATAATTTATTTTTAAATTAGTAAGATATTTATTATAGTTAAAAATTATACAATTTCATTGGAAGCGAGCTTCAAACTGAAATTATAAAATCGATAGTAATCATCAAATCTTAAAAATTGAGAATTGAACCAAAAATAAAACCAATTTATCTAAATCAATTTCGATACTGATTTCATATTTTGAACGAATCGGTCATTCAAATTCGATAGCGATTATTACTAAAACTCGTACCAAATCAGGTTCGCACACCTTAATTCATACAAATCAAATACTTTGGGATTGGTCATCTACTTCATTAAATAAGGGAAGGATGTCTACCATATTATTATTATCACGCAAATGACATTAAAGAAATTAAAAACAATGATCCAAATCTGATATCTTTCTTTTCCCCTCTCTTCTTCTTTCTTTTTCTGATTCTTCACCGCCGGACTTTCATACTTGGCCCGCCGCCGCTGCTCTGTTGCCTGAAAAGTGGGCCCCCCTTCCCTCCTCGGCTGGCTACGCCACTGATTAGACTACATGAGATTCAAAGCATATGCATACATTAATTACAAATATTATTACACATTTTCCAGTTTGATTCAATTGTGTTTCTAACGATTATTAATTGCTCATGCCCCCAGTTTACTTGGAAAGTTAGTTTGATAAATCCTATTAGACTACAATAATATTAATAATACTCATCACATTGAAGAAATTGGTGTTATAAAACTTTAATTTGAGCTTTTGATTCCCCCCAGATATTTATAACAAGTTAGACGATTAATTACGATTAATTACTACACCTGATTAGTTAGTTAATTAAAGAAGGAATACCTTAGTTAAGGTGTAGCCTTTTACTATATTTGACAGTTATAGGAGGAATCTGCTTGATAATCTCAAAAGGGATACCAAAAAGTAATATATTTGGTAAGAACAACAGATGGGGAATGGAAATAGCAATAATTAGCAAAGTCAATTAACCAACAAAATTCCATTTCTCCAGTTTTACAAACTCCAACTTCAAAGCCACCTCATAACCAACAAAATTCCAGAGGATTAGTCTTTGATTTAGGCCCTGAAAATTCTCGGGATGACGCAGAAATGATGAAGAAAGATGGTACATATGGTACCATGGAATGTCATCAGATTCAGATCATGATTCCAATTACTGACCAAATTGGATTAGCTGTTTCCAGTAACGGAATTCATTGGTCCCGCGGATCAAAACATGAAAGGTCATGTGCAGATATAGGTCTTGTTATGAATTGCAGTAAGAATTGGCGGGCATTCGATACAGAAGGTATTAAATCTTCAGAAATTGGTGATTATGTCAAGTTCAACGTATGGTTCTGTTTACCGGCTTTATTATACTGGCTATAGTTCTGACAAAAGGGAGGTTTCAGCATTTTCTAACATTTCTGTCGAAAATCCTGAAAGAGGTAGCAGTTACAATGCTAAACCTAGCAAGGTTCTTCTGTCCTTGCCAGGTTTAGCATGTAGTCAAGATGGTAGGCGTTTGGCAAGAATTAAGAGAGATTATCATAAGGGAGCTTTACTAGATGTAGGATCAAGTACAGAATGGGATTCTTTATTTATTTCTTGACCAAAGGCTGTTCTTCATCTAAATAATGATTTAAGAATGTACTACTATTCATTTGATGCAGAAAATGGGTGTTTTTGTATTGGGGTTGCAAGATCTAGAGATGGGGGATGGTCGAAGCTAGGGAAAATTATGGGAAAAGGAAAAAGAGGTTGTTTTGATGAGTTAGAGACAAAGAATGCATGTGTTGTTAAGAATGTCAAAGATGGGAAATATTTAGTGGCATATGAAGGCGTTGATTCGTATGGGAAAAGAAGTATCGGATAGGCAATATATTCTGATGGGTTAAAAAATTGGAAAAAAGTTGAAGAAAATCCAGTTCTTGAGGTCTCGGAAGGTGACGATGGATGGGATAGTATAGAAGTAGGTTCTCCATGTTTTGATTCACGAATGAAGACTATTATATTGTTGTTGATACTGGAGGAAGAACAGGAATAGGACCGGCAATTACAGAACGAACTAATTTCAGGAATTTCAAAAGAGACTCAGGACTTCATTTATAAGATTTAGAAATTTGTAATAAACAGTACACAAACATTTGAAGATTGTTCAAAATTTGTCTAAAAATGAAAATAATAGAGTTTTTCTAAATTTGGATGACATTTCTGAAATATAGAATGAGTTCAGACAACTTGAAAATTTGTATTATTCATGTAATTGTTGAATACAAGAAAACTTACATAAAAATGTAATTTTAATCTTCATAATCTTTGATGTTCATGTTTTGTTAAACTAACATACTTGATATCAGAAGGAAGAGAGCCCTGCAAGTTGTCTAAACTTCTCATAAGAAACCCAAAACACAAATTGCCAAGGACCAAGTCTTGCCCAAGTAGGAAAAAACCCTTTCCATAAAGCTCTTAACCCTTCAATTCTAACAGTTTTAACCAGACAATCATAAGAATTCTTGTATTTAAATTCACCGTCCTTGCTAGCCAGTTGATTCATCATTCTTGTCTTGACCACATCTGCAGGACAACTCAAAGCAGTTGCACACAGCCCTGACATAATGGAAGCTAAGGTGTGCGCAAATATATCATCAGCAGCTATTTGGTTTTGAATAACAAAGCGTTTGGCGTGATCATAACAGGCTAATTCTCCCATGTTCACTAAAAATGCCCTTTGAATGTTTGGAAGAACACCTTTCCATAGTCCGCGATAGCCTTCTGCGCAAACTATTTTGCTGAAAGCGTCGAATAGCCCCAAATATCTGGGGTTGTGTCCTTGCCTCACCATGAGACTATCCGCTTGCATTCGTACTTTCACAAGATCAGCAGGGCTGGCCACTACCTATAATATTAGCAAATGAATAATTAGATGGATTACCAAATGTATTTTCGCTGACCAAATCAATCAATCATGGGACCTCCATTACAAAGGATGATGAAAGATCAACTCGAATTTATTCAGATATGATGAATCTGATACCTGGGCAATGACACCGGAGATTCCACCGAGAACAGCTTTACTGGGTAGAGAAATGGGACCTCCATCGTCACTGACTACAAAATTTCTCAAATTTTCGTAACCCACAATTCGAATAGGGGTATAGAAGAGATGTCTAAAAATGGCAGGAGAAAGGCCTTGGTACAGCCCAAAAGCGCCTTGTTGGCGAACGATCTCGGCGGCAATTCGGAATGAATTGGTGGGTCGAGCTCGAGTAGCGTAGAGAGACTCACCGTGGAGCTGAAGACGAGTCTTTGTAAGGTCTATTGGGAAAGTCACAGTCTCAGCCACCATGGCGGAGAGAGAGGTCAATAGGATCCTTTTATGAGTGTGGGTCTGGTCAAATCCATGGCTTTGGCGAGCTCTCATTGAGGAAGGAAAAAGACTGCGATAATAGCTTCGGCTGGGTTTTTTTCATAAAGAAAGTATAAAATTACAGTCTTTTGAAGTCGCCTCTTGTCTTCAGTGGCGGTAAAAGAGGAAAAAAAAATTGAAAAACCCCAATTTTCTTTTCCCTCGCTTTCGGCTTGGCACTGCACTGCTAAGCTCACTCACCCCACATTTTCCCTCTAGGGTTTTCAATGAAATGGAAGAATTAGCTCCTTCAGTAAGCAATTTAGGAATTCTAGACACGCTAAACGACGATTCGATCCATGAAATTCTAGAGGCTTATGATGGATTTTGTTCCGCTACTGCAGCTCTTCTCGATAACGCTGAGGGTCTCTCCCTGGCGCCGGAGTTTGTGTCTTGTGTGCACTCCCTCTGCAAGCATGGCCTTGAGTCTCTTATTCGGGATCACTTCTTCAAGTCGTTAGAGGTATTCTTCTTCTATTGCTTCTTGTTATTGTTGAACAGAGTAACTGCGATTTTGGTGATTGATTTCTTTGGATCATTATGAAGAATGGGTTTTTGTTGCTCTGGAATTTAGTTTAATATCAGAACTGCACACAATTATTTCTTGTACAGGAAGCATTTGAGAAAAATGGAAGTTCAAAATTTTGGCAGCACTTTGATGCTTATGGCAATGTAGCAGAGCTGGAGAAGAACAAAACTCCAGTATGTATGCATAACATTCTATAGGTTAGGATTGTTCTGCTAGTTTGCTGATGTCTCAATATACTGATGCCTGGTAAGAAAATGCAGGCTTTTGATTATGAGCTGCAACAAATTTTGTATGGAGCTCTTGAACAGATATCCTTGGTAAAACAGTATCAGGAGAAGTGCCTGTTAGTTTTAGTTAATGCCTTACAGTCATATAAGGAACGTTTATCTGAAGAAACACGTAAATCAGATATTGAAAGATCATACATCTTTTCAAGGTATCAATTATTGGTATCTTCAGTTCTCATGGCCAGCTTTCCTAGGCATTTTCCTGGTATGCATATCTTTTTTAGTTTATTGTGTTTGTCTTAAATTACATGTTTTGTCTTTATTTTGGTTCAGTTTTAAAAAAGATATTGAAGTTATTATTATTATTATTATTATTAGCATTAGCATTTCTTACTAGAAAGCTTTTGAAAGTGAGTAGAATTTCTATCCTCGTTCTCTATCTCCAGTGACAGGAGCAACCCTTAATTTTCCTTTTCCCAATTTGCCTTATAAATTTTATTGCGAATGTTTTTGGATCCTCATCCCCCTTACTCTTTGAAAAATTTTCTTTGTTCCCTCCTAACTTTAAATCCTGGCTCCTCTGCCTTACAATGTTCTTAGAAATACTACACTGGTATTTTAAGGGAAGGCTGGAGGAGCTTAATACAATCATGGATGGAGAGGTTAATGATGATGGTGATTCCGAAGATAAGGATGACATGGATTTAGATGAGAAAACTAAACTTTCTTCTAGAAATGGTGAAATGGATATCGATGAATGCTATCTCCAAGGTAAATTCACAGAGAATAACAAGTTGGTGAAGAACATTGGGAAGGTTGTTCGAGACTTGAGAAGTCTTGGGTTTACTTCTATGACAGAAGATGCATATGCTTCTGCCATCTTCTTACTTCTAAAGGTGACTGTATAATTAATTATGCCTGCTCTACTGCAAAGCACACATACATCTATAGGTTCGTTTGACATTGCGGATGTTCCAGACATTGCAATTTTTTCTGGGAAAGTTAACATAGTTCCTCATTATTTCTTGGAATATTTTCTTGTCATTATTTACATTTTTTTCTCTGCTCTTCTTTTCTGAATTGCGTGTTTATCAGTTGCATTTATGCTATTTGGTTCTTTGTTTCATTACTTTTGGCAATTTATAGATGTTTCAATTACACACATCACATGACACGTTGTCAATGTACATAAATACATTTTTTTCAGGTTGTTGCACATCATTTTTCATGAATAAAGATGACATGTCACCTTTAGCTGTAACATAGTATATTTCCTGTTTTCATGGTAGGCTAAAGTGCATGATCTGGCTGGTGATGATTACAGGGCTTCTGTTTTGGAATCCATTAAAGCATGGATACAGGTTTATTCCTTTGTTTATTTAGTGTTTTTTTTACCCTTTCAGCTAATACAATCAATATATCATGCATGCATTGTGCCTCTAATACGTGTAAATGGTTTTAGTGTTTTTCTATTCGTACTGCAACCCATTAACTTTGCAAACTCTGGTTGGCCCTTATATTCATGGCTTTTTGTAAAAATTTGTCTTATTTACCATTAATGTACGATTGCTTGGCATTGGGCCTCAAGGAACCTCATAGACAATATAGATATACTGAATCTTTTGCACAACCATCCACAATATGATTTCAATGATTAAAGATTCTTAATATTTGTACTATAAGTTTCAAAATTTATATTTCCTAATTATTCTTGCATTAATATTACTAAGATAGGTCTATTTCTAATCAAATAGTCCCTATATTTCATGTCAGTGATCAAAATTTGACATCGTGCAAATTACCAGGTTTCTTTATGTTATCAGCATTGGTTCAAAGTTGTCATTTACATACATTTGATTTCTATGTTTTTGGTTGGGGCATCTTCTTGTATTACTTGTGGCTAATTACTTGGATGTATGTTCTATAGGCTGTGCCTGTTCAGTTCTTGCATGCGCTTCTTTCTTATCTTGGTGATTCTGTTGGCTGCGACAGCCCTTCACCTAGCCTCAAATCCCCTTTGGCTTCTCACTTGTCACCATCCCATCCTGGAAATAACTTTCCTTCTGAAGGACTTATCAGGTGGCAGTTACGGCTAGAGTACCTTGCTTATGAAACATTACAAGATTTGAGAATAACCAAACTATTTGAGATTATTGTGGACTACCCTGATAGGTTAGTCTTTTTTCCTTAATCTAATCTTATACCATTTTTCTTTTTCTTTTATGCTTTAGATTTTCAACTGCAGTTGGAAGGAAGGCAGTTTCTGTGCTCTGAGTCTCTGGCTTCTGCTTTTCCTTTAAAAGATGGATTATTACGATAGCTATAGGCAATACAATTTGGTGGGTGTTGTTGTAGTCACTAAGACATGCAAAATGTTGTAATTGTGGCTGCTCTTTTGCTTCTGATGTGCTTGCCTACAAATGCGGTTGTGACATTTAACTTGCTTTACTATATGAACTGACAAAAAAGGTTCCATGTTGCATATTTGAGAGAGCTTGCAGTAGTGAGTCCATAGGAAGGATAATAAGATTAATGTCCCACGTTATTTTCTGTATTTAATATGAGAAGCATTTATCATAGAAGTTGATCTTAAATTTGTGGAAAGATGTTGATGTATTTTAATTTAGGAACAAATATTTAGTACAACATAATGCATTCTAAGTGAAAAGCAGAATGGAGAAGAAGAATTTCTGTGCATATTTCATTTTGAACAAAGCTAGATTTATATGCACAAAAAGTGTACTATTTTAGTTATAACAGGAGTAGGAGAACAGGAAATTCTTAGCATGGACTCGGCTTGAATGGGACTGAACTCAGACTCGGGAAAAGAGATTAGCGAATGCCACCAAGTAACCTAACAAATCGCTCAAATATTCTAGTTCCTATATAGATTAATTTGACTAATCTCTCATATTCTACTTTCTGCAACACTAGTGTATCTTAAACTGACCATGTCTTGTATGAATTTACAAATTTTCTTCTAATACCTGAATGCATTTTGATATGTGTCTGTCACAATGAGTTCTTTACTTAAATGAGGAGCTACCGTTGTGCTCTGCTTGTTTTACAAATGTTGCAGCTCTCCTGCAATTGAAGACTTGAAACAGTGCCTTGAATATACTGGACAGCATTCTAAGCTTGTGGAGTCTTTTATTTCTGCACTGAGATATCGCTTGCTCACTGCGGGGGCCTCAACAAATGACATACTGCATCAGTATGTTTCAACAATTAAAGCTCTGCGTACAATTGATCCTGCTGGTGTCTTTCTTGAAGCAGTTGGTGAACCGTTAAGAGACTATTTAAGGGGCAGGAAAGACACTATAAAATGCATTGTTACCATGCTTACTGATGGAAGTGGCGCAAACCCAAGTGGATCAGGAATTACTGGCGATAGCCTTCTTGAAGAATTAAATAGAGATGAAGAAAATCAAGAAAATTCCAGTGCCGATGATGATTTCCACACTGATGACAAGCAAGCATGGATTAATGCTGTCCGGTATGTTTAAATTATAATCTATGCTTGGTATGAAATAGTTTTTTGGTAGCTGGTAATTTCTTCTTACAGTGCTACAAGAGTTGACAATGTTGCTTTAATCGACTTTCACCCTTTCAGCTGGGAACCTGATCCTGTTGAGGCTGATCCATCCAAGGGCAGCAGAAATCAAAGGAAGGTTGACATACTGGGGATGATTGTCAGCATAATAGGTTCAAAAGACCAACTTGTTAATGAATATCGTGTCATGCTTGCTGAAAAGCTTCTCAACAAATCTGATTATGACATTGACTTAGAAATACGCACTTTAGAACTTCTCAAGGCACGTGGTCTTAATCCTACTTGATCTTTTTCCTTTTCCACTTTAATAGGGTTTTCTAACAGGATTTAATCTACATTCACCCTTATCCTTTTGGCCTGTCGTTTTTCAGATACATTTTGGAGAGGGCAGTATGCAGAGGTGTGAAATTATGCTTAATGATCTGATTAGTTCCAAGAGAACAAACCAAAATATCAAAGTGACAATCAAATCATCTCAAACAAGTAAGCCTCGAAAATTTGAAAATTTTAGCCCTATTACAGCTGTTTGACTGCTTTGTCATGTTAACTTGCATTTGATCTGTGCTAACAATTTTTCCTTTATTGAACTGATTCTTTAGGTCCAGACCAGCAGGAAATGGGAATATCTCTTGATATTGTTAATGCAACAATTATATCTTCAAATTTTTGGCCTCCAATCCACGTATTATACAAATCTTTGCCTTGAATGCTAAGGCTTGTTGTTTTGTTTTTATTGGTAATTAATTAATTATTTATAAAAAGTTTTGAGAAAAAAATAAGGGTAGTTGAGCTTAATGTTAACGTGTCACAGCATCCTCTGTATGCCTTGCATCAGACTGCCTATTTGCATGTCCTCCATCCTTGGTGTAAGGCACTGACCGCTTCATTCATCCTAGACAGGTGTCTGTCAACAAGTCTGCATATGAAGACTTGTTTGCTATTAGATTTGGCATCAGTTTAATGTGAAACATAGAGTTCGTCAGCAACCTGTACTATTAAGTTAGAGTATTCCCTTTAATTGAAGCAGAGTATGATCATTCATTTTGTTCAATATGGATATTTCCCATGTTTCAGTTGCATGCTGCAAGAGCAGCATCCTTAAGTTATATACTGCTCCCTTTAATGAATCAGATGCTGAGCATAGACCTACAAGCATGTTGAACTATTGTCATTTTTTGTCTAATTGCATTAGCAACTAGAGTACTGATATTCCCTTCTGATTTTATGAAATTTCCTCCTACCCTTTTAGCCCATTTCCATGATGATGATACTACTATCGTACTTTTATTTCATTTACAGTATTTAGCATAGAAATGGCAGTATGGTTCTGCACCACATGCCATATTTTTGGATTCGTTAGGTATATGTTCCTATCAAGACCATTATTTTCATGAAAGCTTAAGTTTACTGATGCATAAATCTTGTTATTTTTAATCACAGGATGAGGCATTAAATGTACCTGAGCCAGTTGAAAAGCTCCTCACTGATTATTCTAATAAGTTTCATGAAATAAAGACCCCTCGTAAGTTACTTTGGAAGAAAAATCTTGGCACAGTCAAGGTTAGATGCTTCATAAATTTCATCACATCCTCTGTTTCTATTTGGCATTGCTATAAATGTGTGTATGCTTCTTATCTGGCTATGTATTTTCAGTTGGAGTTGCAATTTGAAGATAGAGCAATGCAGTTTACTGTGGCTCCTGTACATGCAGCAATTATCATGCACTTTCAAGATGAAAAAAGGTAGCTTCAAGATTAAGAATGATTTCATTAGGTATGTATTCATTGTTTAACAGTGTTTTATTTTGTATTTCAGTTGGACATCTAGTAAGCTTGCGGCCACAATTGGGGTACCAGTGGATGTGCTAAATAGGCGTATAAATTTTTGGATAAGCAAGGTACCTTTCCAAACTTCTTTGCATTGGGTCTTTGATTACTCTTTTTTTCTTTTCTTTTTTTAACATGCAATTTGAGATCGATAAAAGACTTGACAAACAGTTTAACATGAAATATATTGCTGATATGTTTGCCAATCTAGTTGGTTGACCCGTTGCCGGCTTTTACTGTGTGGAAGGTTTTCCCCTTCTGTAGCTATTAGTTTGATGTTGGATTTTAGATTGGAAGCACAAGAATTTTCATTTTATTGTGATGTTATCTTCTTCTGGCCAAGTTCTGATTAAAACTTGGGGTTAAACATTAGGAAGTAAAGATTTTTCTTACCTATTTTCCTGTATTCAGGGAATTATTGCAGAATCACCTGGGACAGATGCTAATAATCATGTATTTACGCTAGTGGAAGGCATGGTTGATGCTAGTAAAAGTGGTGGTAACATTGGGAATTCAGAGGAACTGCTTGTAGGTGATGAGGATGGGGAGAGATCTGTAGCTTCTGTTGAGGACCAAATACGCAAGGAAATGACTGTGTATGAGGTACGCAAGACACTGTTAAACTCTTAGATAATCATACTATTTAATAGAAATAATCAGTTTTTAGTCAAACTGAACCTTCAAAGAGCTTGCTTCAAGGAATAGCTTCTTTCATCTGCAGGGAGTGGATTGGTTTCTTAGGTTTCATTGTTTAGGTTATGTTAGAATTAGGAGGTTCTTTCATTAGCATTCTGTTGATATTTGGGCTTGAATTGAACTTAGCTGCTCTCGCATCATGGCTTCTATTGCCCTAAAGATGAATGCGAACATAAAACTATTACAACTTGCAAATCTGAAGAACCTCATCAATTTTGGCTCTACATTCCCAGTGAGAGTCAAAGTGGGTTTTGGATTTGGGGTAGCCAGGATGCAACTGCTGTAGAAAACATTGATCAAGTAGCATGAGAAATAAATAAATGTGTGGTAAACATTTCTATATATGCGGCATTGTGGCAATACATTTGAAATCTCATATGTCCTCCTATAATCATTCTAAACGGCCTTTGGCTTTTTGTAGAAATTCATAATGGGGATGCTCACAAATTTCGGCGTCATGTCATTGGATCGTATTCATAACACGCTCAAGGTGAGTAGTCCCTCGAATTTTGTTCTTGAACAACATTTCTCTTTTTTCTTTTTCTTTTTGTTAAAGTCAAATATACAACAAAACACTGTTCCAGATGTTTTGTGTGGGTGATCCTCATTATGACAAGTCGATCCAGCAGCTACAAAGCTTTTTATCAGGATTAGTTACTGAAGAGAAGTTAGAACTACGAGACGGAATGTATGCCTTGAAGAAGTAACTAATTCTGCCACAACTACTGAAGAGAAGTTAGATCTACGAGACGGAATGTATGTCTTGAAGAAGTAACTACTATATACATATATCTGTGGATTGCAAAATGAGGTCCTTCCAAAGAAGATTTATCAGTGAAAATAGGAGGTGAAACGCTCTTATCAAATCATCACTTATGCATACGAGTTCGAATACGTAAAAGAAGTAAAGGTCATCTAAGTTGGAGATTGATCTACAATTTTCATGTTTCTGCATATTTCAGTTTCAGGATGTAAAAGAAGATTATCTAATTGTTTAAATTCTAGGGAAAACAAAAAAATTCTAGTTGTTTAAATATTTACAGAGGACAAAATACACAATCTCATGTGGCTTTTTGTATATTTTTCTTCTGAATATTATATATGATTCCATTAGGGATTGTCTACACATATAAATAGATATTCAAATAATCCAATTTTTTTGCGTTATTATTCTTATAAAATTGTAACCATTAGTATCCACTACAGTGAACAGACAAAAAGTTAGGGACTACCAGAGAGCCGTTGCTACCGTTACAATTTGTCCGTTGCAGGCTTTCAAATTTAAAATCAAGAAAGAAAAATATTAGTACCAACCCGACAGAAACAACATTGCTACCGTAAAATGAAAGAAGAAAGCCATAACCATCCGCTGTCGACGCATCCTCCAGAAGGGCTCTTGCAAAAACTCCGATTACAGGCCAATGAACTTCTCCTCCGTGAAGAATGGCAACAATCCATACAAGTATATGGCCAGTTTATTGATCTTTGCCAAAACCATATCTCCGCCGGAACTTACCCAAACCCAGATCAAACTTTCAAACTTTCAAAATCCCTCTGCCTAGCTCTTTCAAACCGAGCCGAAGCACACTTCAGGCTTCAAGATTTTACTCAAGCACTCAAAGATTGCGATCAAGCATTAGATATTGATGATGCCCATTTCAAGTCTCTTGTCTGCAAAGGCAAAATCTTGCTTCTTTTGAATAGGTTTTCTGCGGCTTTAGATTGCTTCAAAACTGCTCTTCTTGATCCACAGGCTGCTGGGAATCCTGAAACCCTAAATGGGTATGTAGGGAAATGCAAGAAACTCGAGTTTCAATCAAGAACAGGCGCTTTTGACCTCTCCGATTGGGTTCTAAGTGGGTTTTCCGGAAAGTCACCGGAGCTTGCTGAATATATTGGTTCTGTGCAGATTAAGAAGTCCAATCTTAGCGGGAGAGGCTTATTTGCTACGAAGAACATTGATGCCGGTACTTTACTGTTAGTAACCAAAGCAATTGCTACAGAAAGAGGCATATTAGCAAGCAAAGAAGCAGTTGAGGATGCCCGATTGGTAATGTGGAAAAATTTCATAGATAAAATAGTAAAATCTACTCAAAGGTGTAAAAGAATCCAACTTTTGGTGGGTGAATTATCAACTGGTGAAGAAGAACACAATTTGGAAGTGCCTGAAATTGATCTTTTCAGGCCTCAAACTCAAGTAATAGAGGAGAGAGAGCAATCAAACAAGGAGCTTGATATGGTCAACCTGATGAGCATATTGGATGCAAATTCTCTAGTGGAAAATTCAATTCTGGGCAAGAACAGAGATTATTATGGTGTGGGATTATGGGTAGTAGCTTCATTTATGAATCATTCATGCAACCCTAATGCCAAAAGGTTGCATGTGGGGGATTATATGTTAGTACATGCTTCCAGAGATGTTAAGGCAGGTGAAGAAATCACATTTGCATATTTTGATGTGCTTATGCCATTAGAGAAGAGAAGAGAAATGTCAAACACATGGGGATTTCAATGTAAATGCAGAAGATGCAAGATGGAAGAGCAAGTGATATGTTCTAATAAGCAAGAAATTAAGGAAATTGAAATAGGATTAGAAAGAGGGTTAGATGTAGGAACTGCAGTTTATAGAGTAGAGGAAGGTATGAAGAGGTGGATGGTAAGAGGGAAAGAAAAAGGTTCTTTGAGGGCATCATTTTGGGGCTCATATTGTGATGCTTATAGTTCCGAGAAAGTGATGAAGAGGTGGGGAAGGCGGCTTCCGGCTGCCGATGTGGTGATGGATAGCGTTGCAGAAGCCATTGGAAGTGATGAGAGAGTAGTAAAAGTTTTGATTCAAATAATAAAGAAAGATGATAATGATGTGGCGGAGATGGAGAGATTAATGCGATTTGGAAGAGGAATATATGGGAAAGCTGTGAAGAAACAAGCGTTGAAGTATCTTCTTGATAGAATTCAAGGCTAAGCTATTCAGAGAACAGTTCTTTTTTTTTTTCTTCTTTTCTTACTTCTCTTGGATGAAAATATGATATTGATTCCTTAATTATTCATCCTTTTTCCCTTGCACAATGTAACATTTTTTATAATAATATGATTACTTAATTCATTATTCCTTTTTCCCTTGCACAATGTAACATTTTTTATAATAATATGATTACTTAATTCATTATTTCATTATTAAGTACATTATTATTGACATCCCAACATTTTTAATTTGCCCCATGAAATTTTAGATGAAAATCCAAATGGCATTCTAATTTTTCTAGAAGACCGCTGTGGTGTGGTGACTGAGAATCTAGGTCTCAAGGACAGTCACACAAGGTCAAGACGGAACAGAGCATCACATTCCAGCAATTCAGCAAATCCAACAAAATAAAACATGAAGCCATTGATCAAATAGTACTCGTGCACTTATGAATGCACAGATTACTTTGTTTATAAGCTGCAATCTGTAACAAATTCTTTCACGTTTCAAATAGAAATTGATCCATATACATACAGAAACAGTAAAACAGCTCAAACCAAGATACGAGGAATTTCTTCCATTAGACCTTATAATAATAATAATCACATCCCGTCAGATTTACACGTTCCAATAACTAATACACGGAAAATATTCTTAAATAAACCAAGACCTAAAACTTAAAAAAAAAAACCGTGCGCGAGAAATTTAAGAGCACATTCTTCAATAAATGTAAATCCAAACAAAATAAATTAGGCTCTACATCTTCACCTAGGGCCTAAGGGCCATAGATCCTGGCTTCGATCCAAGCTGAGCCCTTCCCTTGTAACTAAAAAAAAAATGAAAATCAGAACCACCGAAAGATTAAATCTCAAAGATTCTTTCTCACTAGCTTGCCGTAAAGAATGTGATCATCTCTGCCGGTATTGCTCTCTAACAACGCACTTTGCACAAGTTCCTGGCACAGAACAACAATCATGAACTGGATTTTCTAAATCATTCGGAAAAGGTTGGAGTGGGGGGTAAAGGGCATCAGAAACCATGCAAAAGCGTATGAGTTTTAGATACTCTGTATATATACTCACCTTCACATCCCTGTGCGAAAGAAATTTCCCCAAGTTATGGATAATCAATCTCATATCTTCAACCTGCAAAAAGCAACAAATATCCACTGTTAGCTCGTATGATTCGTACAGAGAACAAAATAGAAAGATTCTAGGCTTTACCCTAATATAGCCAGTTTGATTACGGTCAAAAAACCTGAAAGCCTGTTCCAAGAATGAAACTTGCATCAATGGAGGACAAAAATGATATGCAGCAGTAAATCTCAAACTAAAACAATAAAAGAGTGAAGGAATAGAGCATCTCTGAGAAGAAACCTGCAACAGTTCCTTATCAATCACATTATCCTTCATAACGGAAGCCTCTTTATCCCCAGTCTCCACCTCTGTCCCTCTTTTTTTAGACGAATCAACATCAGATTTGGATTTTTTCTCTTCATTTTTCGCCTCCCTTGCATCTTCCTCTACTTTTTCTTTTCCATTTCCAGGCACTGGTTCATGGTCGGCATCATCACTCGACTTCCCCTCTCTTTTGTCCATCTGCAAATGATTTATCCAATATCATCTGATTTATGAGAAAATATTTTTCCAAAATCAGAATAAAAACTCAAATATTTACAGGAGTATTCTTGCCTCATTAGACAAATCTCCAGGATCCTCCATTTCCTCATCTTCTTCGGGGTCTTCTTCGGGATCTTCCTCAGGATCTTCCTCATAATCAACTTCATCTTCCAACTTTTGTTCATTAACAGCAACAGCAGTAGTATCTTCCTTATCTTTTTCACTCTTAGTTTTTTGATCCTCTGATTGATCTGTGCTCAACAATTCTGAGTCAGCAGCCTTAGCTTTAACAGGGTGCTCCTTGGTCTTCAGGCGTTTAGCTGATGCTTTCCTCTCCTTATCCTTCTCCATTTCCTCACGCAGCCTCTTACGCTGATTTCTTTTTGTTACAAATTGTAACCGTAGTTTCTGCACACAAGAAATACATCAAGGAATCTTCCTAGTAAATCAAGTTATACATGATGAATTCAACAGTGTGAACCAACCTTGAGAAAGGTCAAGATACGAGACCCCATCTGATACTGAAGCATTTCATAAAATGATTCAGCAAATAATGAAAGCTGCGAAAAAGATTGATACAAAGAATGAATACTTAATTGCATTTTATGACTTCAAGGAATAAGAGCTACGAGGAAAACAATACACCAAACAAACCTCAAATGTTGATTCCTCGATATCATTATCAGAGTAGTCTAAAAGCGAGTCAAGTGAAAGTGACACTGAGCGGAGCTGTAGTGAAAAATGAACAAGTAGATTACAAATACAGGCAAAGTCGAGGTATATTTGATTAGTTGTATAAAAAGATTATATTGAATATGATTTTAAAGGTAAGGTATAATTCTTTTTCTGGTCACGATCAACGTACTTTAGTTTCTTTGCCCCCTTTTGTTTGTAAAATAAATCCAGGATGTCTAGGAAGTTCTTCAGACATTCTCTTTTCTTTTGCGTCCTTATTAGATTTTCCCTTACAGTCATCTTTTCCATCTTTATCTTTCTTCTCATCCTTCAATTTTCCATCATCTTTCACCTTTCCTCCCTTGCCACCATGATTATCCTTCTGAACAACTTTTTGTTTGTCAGCCTTACCCTCAACTTTAGTTCCTGAACCATTTTTCCCATCATTATCTTTATTATCTTCATTGGTTACCTTGATCTCTGTTAGATTTGAATTGGAAACACTGTCTTGCTTTTCTACAGTTGGAGATTTTGATTTAGGAATGATTTTCTTTTCAGACTTCGGATCCTCTATCTTTTCAGCATCTATTTTTTCTTTCTCCACATTTTCTGCTTCATTACCTGCCTGAGCTACCTTCTGTCCGTCCTTATTAGCCTCACCTGCCCGATCACTAGTAAGCTTTCTTTTAAGTACTCTTCTAATTATTTTCTTTTTCACAGCTGTTTTGGCACCAATACCTAGCACAACTGCAGAGCCACTAGTTTCTGAATTATCCTTAGGTTTATCCCCAGAGTTCACTTCCGTCGCAGCTTTAACTTCAGGCTGTGGGTCCTTATCTTCATTCTGAGTAGATTTCACTGCTGGAACCTTTTTTATAACTTTCTTCCTAACAAAAGTTTTAACTCCAGAAGGATCCGCAGAAGCTTCATTCTGTTCGGTTGAGATCTCACAACTTTTGTTTTTCCCTCCAGCATCCTTCTCATCTAATGATTCATTCTGCTTGCTGACGGTATTATCAGCATTAGCTGTCTTAGCAGGAACTTTCTGTTTGACAATCCTCCTTATAATTTTCTTTTTTCCAGTTTTTACACCATCAGCTGTCTGAGAACTTATAGTACCACCTTTTTCCTCAACATTCATGACTTCCTCGTCCTTTTTCTCGAGGTTCTTGTTCTCATCAGCCTTTCGTGCAGGCTCCTTGGATTTTTCTGATTTTTCCACCCTTTTAGAATCCTTTGAAGAATCTGCCCCTTTCACTGAATTATAAAAAAATAAATGACATTGACTTCATAATCATAACAATTGAAATTTCAGTAAAAGAGGACATTTTATTCACCTTTTTGCCCTTCCTTCTCTCTAGACCTCTGAAACAAAATAAGTTTGACATGAAATTAGCATTGAATATGCTTCATGTATGAGGATATAAATTTCAACAAATGCTTTACAGAACTATTTAAATAGTCACAAGATTCCCAAATCACAAAAACATGCATATAGAAGGAAACAAAGTGCAAAATAACAAACCTCCTTGTTTAAAGAGAGTCGGTGCTCTCTCTCAGCAACAGTCTTCTTGTGAGCAAGCCATTGTTCGCGCCATGAATCCAATGAAGGTACGCAATCAGACAAATCAGGAACAAAAAGAACAGTGATCTCTTTATGGCTAAAGAACCCATCATTCCCAAATCTATCATAGTGAATCTGCAGAAGCAAATAGCAATCTAAAAATTAGCTCTTCTGTCTTGTTCATTATATATAATCAGCCCCGAAGCTAGACATCATACAATAAGAAAAATTAAACTCAACTAATGCTAATCTCATTGATTTGTTCTACAAATAAAATCAGCAAAGAAATATAAGAGTCCAAAGATCTGTTAAAACTGTAACCTCACGACCCCCAAACACCATTAAAACTATAACCTCATGACCTCCAACATCTTTTCTCCCCCCACCACCCCCAAAAGGATTCCTTTCTTTTTTTTTTTTTTAATCTTCAAAAGTCGAAATAGATATCATGCAACATATCATGCAAATAAACCAATTAAACAACTAAAAGCAATCATTTACCAAGCATGACCAAGCAAAGTAGCACATATTGAATTTATATCAGATACATAGAACAAAGGCTCAAAAGATTATAATCCACATAATAATAGAAAGAGATAAATCCTACCTCCAGAAATCGGTTCCAGTTTTGGCAGTTATGCAAATCAATTTGAGTTATATCCCTGGCATATCTACAAGGTAAAATTCATTTTAGTTGAATTGAGAGAGAATCCTTATCTCGCATACCAGTTCACCATAACATAGATAATGCTAACCTAAGAGCTGTTTGAACTAAAACAGAATCATCCACTGAAGGATCAGCACCATCGGCAGAATCACATGGACCACCAATAGCGAGGAAAGAACGATCCTTTTTCAGGACAGCAAACCTAAGAATATTGCAAATATGTGGTACACGATCATCGTAGCTCTTTTCTGATGATAGGTCTTGCAACGCATTCTTACTGAGTCCACTCATCAAAATTATCTGAACCAGAGACAAATATGAATCACAAACCAGACAAATCTTAACAAAGCTATATATAAATCCATAATAATTTAATGGGGTGAAAGAACAACATGCATCAACAATGACTGAAATGAGGTGGGGCAATAGCACAAAAAGTGACTGAAAAAGTTGCCAGAATAATTTAGTGATGCTATACAAATTCCAGTAAGCTGGCAATAGCTGCAAAGGTGGAATGCAGAATGCTGCTTTCTTAAAACAAAGAACAATGGGCAGAATAAATTCCTCATACAACTTAATCCGGAACCCAACAAAGACACCCATGGGTACTTTTACATTCAAAGAATTTTTCCATGAGTATTTTGACCAACTACTCTAAAAGAACAATTTGCCTGCCTTCAGAAGTTTCTTCCCAGCACCAAGTTAAAACGGCATACACAAGGGTCAAGCAGCCCTTGCCACAAGTTACATGAACAGCAGTAAGTTGTGGAACACCATCGGAGAGAGAGAATCAATTTCCAAACTTATATTTGCTTTGTTGTTGAATATACAATAAAAAGAATAACAAATCAGCAACAGTTATATAAGTCTTTCGTCAAACGGAAACTTGTCAGTTCACAGCTAGCATCTGTTTCCAATGCATGGAGCATTGGAAGACAATGAGGTTGTTCAAGCTCAAACTTCTGGTGTGTTTGGATAAAATGAGGGTGTAAAATAAGGGTGTAACATGATACTATTCATTTTGCACCTTATGTTGATTTTGAAGAAAAATAAAAAGGGATGTAAATTAAATAGAAGTCATACCTTTGTACTATTCACTTTCCTCCCTAATTGGGAGGAAAAATTGAGTGCAAAATAAATTTTGCATCCCTCCATGTATTACATCAAAACAAACAAAGTATTTTGCTATTTCCAACGCATTTCACCCCTAATTTTACTTCCATCCAAACAACCCCTTCAACTCAATGTCAAAAAAAAAAAAAGGAAATCCCTCTAACAAAGAAAAAAAATGGTAACTGAATATCTCGACAACAGATTCTACAATCAACTGTTAAACATTGTAAGAACAGAAAATGTTAATCACCAACGAAATCTGTTTATGCAAATGCAATTCATACCATAATAGCAAAAATCAAACATTTATCCAAATGGTTAAACTACCTTTGCATTCCATACTGTGCGACCATTCTCTGATTTTGCTGGTTGTTCAGCCAAAAGCTTAGCTGATGGCTCCTTTGATGCTGTCACACCCTCGTCTTCAATAAAATCATGCTCAAAACTGTTGCATTTAGAAAGTTCAATTAAATTAGATAGGTACACCTCTTTTTGTAAGTGAACAACATATATAAAACATACTGGTTATCTTGTAGGCTTCCGCAAACTTAAAAAAGAATCTTAAACTTCACTAAAAAATAAGCCACCAATATTTTCAACTTTATGACAATAAAAGGATATAAACTTAGACAGATTTAGAATAACACATTTACGTCAGGAAACCTTTTCAACAAATAACCAAATATCAAAGTACCTGACAGGCGTATGGATAGAGAGTTTAATATTCTCCTTCGGCCAGTTCACAACAACCTACATTGAGCATTAGTACAAAACACAAATTAAACATAAGCTTTTTTTTTTTTTGGGTTCAAGTACAGGGTTCAATTAGGAACTCAAACCTTTGCAAATTCAGGAGATATGAACAGCCGAGGATATCTTTTATCTGCCGACAAATAATCTCTCTCAATATCAGCCAAACTAGAAGCATGAATCTGCAGGCACACAATACCGATTACGAACAAAAATGAAATTCATAATGAAACCTCCAAAAAGAGAAAGTAACATAACATAATATATAGAAACACTTGCAAGAAAATGGCAACCATAAGAATTCCTCAATACAAGCAATAGGAAAGCCAAAACATATGTTGTCAAACATCGATACGAAAGAGGTTCCATATGACTTCTCTAAAAACGTAAGCTTCAAAAGTAATTCTGGCAATTGTAGAAGAGAATGGGAATGCTATCTCTTGATAATGCTAGTGTTTGTCCCACCAAGTATAATAAAAAAGAGGATCGGCTAGTGAGTCAAAAATGAAAGAACAATTACTAAATATATATCTAGAGAGGGAGAGAGGAAGGGAGGGGGGGAGAAAGAGAGAGGCAGTGTGAAGTTCTTTGAAAAAATGCATGAACAAAGAAATTCAGATAAAGAGACACCCGAAGCCAAAAGAAGGTAGCCAGATAAAAGCATTCCAACAGTAGAAATTAATAAAAGAGGTTAGCAGCCAAACATGGCAGACGACTTGAGCAAAGAATAGAAATGGTAGGCCAAAGCAGAAGAAAAGTAGGAAGAATCACGACTAAAGCCAATTTTCCCATAAGAAAAGGAATGGATTCTTCAGCAGGTTAACATTCTTAATTACCATTGAACTATCGAATTCTTGCATTGTTTTTTCTTTACCTTGCAGACATATTCTCTTCTTTTTTCTTTAACAGGTGTATGACGCCTTCAGCATAAGAGAACAGCTAGTCAGTTATGAAGACTGCAAGATACACAAGTAGCTATAAATTCAGAACTAGAGTAGGACGCAAATTAAATATCATGATCCACCTAAGTGAAGCTTCATGACTAGGTGAATCTCGTCGCAACGGTCTGCCCTCCTTTACCAAAGAAGACCCACGTCTGTCCCTTGAGACTCTTGGAGGACTTCGTTCACGCCTAATCTCAAGTGCACGTTTCCGATCTCGCTCTCGCTCTCGCTCCCGCTCCCTCTCGTGCCGCTCCAAAATGCGTTCTCTTTCGCGCTTTCTTTCTCGTTCTCGTTCCCGCTTCCGCTCCCTTTCCTTCTCCCTTTCTCTTTCTTTTTCCCTCTCACGCAAAAGGTCCCGGCGGCGCTCCTCCTCTCTTAGCTCAAACTCCCGAAGATAACCAGCTCTATCATCCCTCCGTTCATCAATCCTCAAATGACCACCGCGATAATCAGGTTCAAGAGATGAGCCATGAATCCCTTTTCCTGTGCCGTAATCCCTGCCAGGAGGCAGGCTAACTCCATAACCAGGATTTGATGAACTTTGAGGATACAGGAGATCGTCTACATTCCTCCGTGGAGCTGCCCCCAATATTGATGGAGCATGTTGCGCACTATATGAAGAAGCACTGATCATTGATGAACTGCGAGGATCAGCATCCACTCTACCTCCAAAAGACACAAGATCTTGGGCGGAAGGGCGACTAGCAGCACCTCTTGCTGCAAGATAATCAATTTGTCTGCCAGAAATGTGTTGCTACTCAGTGCAATATATGAAGTCACACCAACTATCTTATCACAGACTATCACCACAAGAGAGAGGTCTAGAGTGCTATGGCATGGCAAGGATGACCATGCCTGTTTATTAATGGATAAATATGTAAGCAATTAAAAAGCACCATACACCATTAAATGCATAATTGAGCTTCATTTCGATACACCACAACACAAAAACTTTAAAAAAAAGTACCTGGCAGCTCCATCAAGAGAAGCTGATTGCACTGACTGTGATTTCAGTATCTGTTCTTGCCGAAGAATTGATGCCTGATCAATACGTTCATATGCCCCAGGCTGCAAAATAAAACCACTAAAAGTGAAAAATAATATCAACTAACCAGTAGCAGAACCAGCTCATACAATTAAATTTGTAAAATGAGCTTCAAACACTATTAGAACCTCCTTGGGATGCTATTCCTATAGTTATTATTAATATCTTGTGGAACATATGATGGAATGCAGCTACTGTAACTAAAAAAGATGATTGACTACACAAGAATCAAATTAATGTGAGACTGAACCCTCAAAACTAAAATCTAATTAAGTAAAAATTGCATGTTTATACATCAGCAATTCATGCGAATAACTTCCTGCTCAAACCTATCACTGACCAAAACATAATGATCACTGAACTTTTTGAAGACATTATGATGGTGTTATAGCAAGTGCATCTAACACAATAAAAACATAACTCGACAAGAAATCAATCAAGCAATCCAGATTTATTTCCACAATTGATCAAACATTACTCTCTTAAGAAATTTTAGTGCAGTCATATAAAGTGCACTAAAGAAAATTGTCTCTATAATTGAAATTCAATTGAATATTAAATATGCAGCAGGACCAATGTTATTTACAATATTAACAATTAGTTTGGGATCAAAAATAAAAAACGTGTCTCCTAATCCCAAATAAATTGAGTTGCTCTGAAAACGGCTAAACCAAAAGGTATCTGTGTAAAAATATATAATTTTTACAATTTATTAGCAATCTTAACTTTAATACTATACTAGGTATGGTATAGTGAGTGAAACAATTTGAATAATGGTACCCTTTTTAGAGAACTGTTAATAGAGATTAGAATTTTAACATTGTAACAATTACCAGAATAATATTGAAATGTTTTAGAATTATCATTGAATTTTACTTTTAAATAATTAGCATAAACATTTAAGTACTAGGTACATACACTTGGCGAAAACAAAACAAAAGATATAAGGAATAGAAAACATATAAACAGAACCTGATGCTGATGACTAAAACCAACAGATTCAGTATATCTTGAAGGTGGATCACTTTGAATGTCCCTCGCAATATAAGCAGTTTGTCGTTCCCCATACTGACGTCTGTCTATTGTTTGATAATCATGAATCTTCTCTGTGTATAATTGCTCATTTTTGTGACCATATCCATGACTGGATGTCGGAATATATTCATTGGAAGAATATTTTGGAGAATCAGGGAGAGCTGAGGAATAGCCACTGCGAGCTTCTAGAGCAGATGCCGTCAACCCTTTAGCACTCATTGTTGGCACCTATCCAATAATAAAAAATTTCAAATGGTACCTCAATGCTCAGACATATTACAGGAGCAGGAGGTTAAAGATAAATTATAGAACTCCTCAAACACAGAACAAAAAATTACTACCGTGAGCTAAGTTAAACCATAGCCCCAAATCAGGAAGAAAGTCAGAAAGAGTATAAATGTTTGGCTGACTTCATTTCATTCACAAGATAGTTCACTTTCGCTCAAATGCATTTATCCTAGGATAAGATTCCATTGGTCCGCCAACATACGGGCAAGGCTAGGGGTCTCAAGAACCCTTTGAGACACACTTTATTTCATTTTTATTTAACTTTTATTTTAAATCAACCATTAAATTGTCTTGTGTTGGGTCCCGAGATTTAAAAAAAAAAAAAACAGTAGGTCACATTTTGAGGAATTTGACTTTGTATTATAAATTATACATCACTGCAAATTCATCAGCACAAATTATTTTGTGTAATTTTGTAACACAAGGCTAATTTTTTGTAATTGTGAACCGCTTTTTTATCAAGGCTCAATATTGACAAGCCAACGAATTATTTTAAAAAGAAATTTTAAAAAAATGGAAAATTTTGTGGGTCTCAAGAGTCTCTATTCGAGTAAATAGTTATCTTTCATCAACTTTGGAATTATCAAAATATTTAAATGCAAAGCAGTCGTGTGCCAAAAAAAAAAAGACAAACAATGAGTGAAGTAGTAAGGCACAAAATGATAGTCAAAAACAGCCTCAACGTTGAAGTTTAATATGGGAGTAAATATCAAACAAGTTGATGTAGAAGTACCAGGAACATTCTGAACAAAAGCTAACAAAGCAACACAGCTTACAAACCTGTTGAGCAGCAGTCAGTGCAGACGAGCCATAGATAGCCCCATATTGCCCCCCATAATGAGCAGCAGAGACTCTGTACCCACCACCAGCATCAGCTTCCTGAGAAGCGCTAAGCATTGACGTATGCCGAGAAGCCTGCGTATGCTGTGAGCCTCCATCGGGCCCAACAACTGAATTCCCAGAATATGCAGATCCCAGCTATAAAAAGAACAAATTTTGTAGGGAAACGAGATCATTATCCACAAAAACTCATCAACAATCCAAGTACAGTGTACCTATTTCTATTAAATCAAATAAGAAGGCACATTTGATAGCCTATCAATTTGCATGAGAGATATAATCCAATTAACATTTAAAAAGTTGCAACTACTTTTATATAATTTTATTAACAAACTCGAAGTTATAATGGAAGGACAAAAGATAACAAATTTAAAAAGTAAAAACGCAATTACAATAAAATTTCATTGCGCATGCCAGGAAACAAAGCAAACAGAACATTAATAAATCCAATTACAAAAATTGTACATAGTAAAATATTGGCGTTCCAACTGAAACTTTAAACCTGTAAATTTCATATTCATGAAAAAAATATACGAAATCTACGCCCAACCCAATTATCGAAATCAAAGAGAACGAATAGTTAATAAAAATAAAACAAACCCATCAAAGGATATTCCAAAAAGAAGAAGAAAGCTGCAATTGTAATCAGAACCAACTTACATTTTGACCAAAGCCAGATTGAGAACTGTACGGTTGCTGCCCGTAGACGTTACTGCCTCTTGAAGAATACATGTTAAACCATATATTGAAGGATTGCTACGAACCGGAAATTAAAGAACTTGAATATATATATAATGCAACTGAGAACGAAGAGCCTGCCTTTAGAAGCCGATGAATTTAAGAGTGGCCGAAAACACAATTAGAGATAACGAGGAAGTACAAATTTGGTTGCGATTGGATGATAAAAACCCTAAAGGGATGAATTTTCATGAAACAAAGTTTCATATGTAATTTTAATTTTTAAGGCGTTCGCCTTGGGGTAAAGAAACAGAAAAAGAATAAGCCCGTTTTTCCTGTAGAACACTATAACTCGAATTAGCGGGTAGGGCCTTTCGGGTTAGTTTGTCAACTGGTCCAATGGGCCAACTTACTTAGCTAAAGTGGGGGAGGGCTAAATTTCAATACAATACCCATATTTTACGAGTTGTAAATTTGTAATAATTCAATACCCTGATAGCACCCCAATTTTATAATAATTAAATACCTTTAGCCGGTTTTCAATCTTCGAACCGGTCATTGTATACACGTGTCAGTTCTTTTTAGTGAATCGACGTGGCTAAAAAACCTCAATACTCGTTTTAACCTTCCCTCCGGTATTCTTCTGGGATAAATGAGCAAATATCAGATTTTGAAATATAATGAGTAGTAAATAGTATATTATTTCAAAAATTCGCTAAATATTATATTTTAGAATCTCTTATTTTTTTAATTTAAAATTACCCTTTTATTATTAAAATAATAAAATACTTAATTTTATAATTAAAATTAATTAAATATTAATTTTTGAAAAACTTGAAAACTGCAAAGTTGCCAGAGTACACAATAGATCGCCAGTACCCTCAGATCATCAGTAGTATGCATATGGCAGCGTTGGCGGCGAAGCTTTAGCTCCGGTGATCTTTCTCCAGAACTCTCCATTTTCAACTTTTAAGAATTAAATAATTAATATTTAATTATTTTTAATTAGTTAATTTATTATTTATTATTTTAATAATAATAATAGTATTTTTGAATTAAAAATAATGTAGAATCTGCTATTTAGTTAATTTTTAAAAAATAATGTTATTTACTAAACACAAAATTTAAAATTCTACTATTTACTAACTTCCCTTTTTCTGATACTACTATTATGTATAATTTATTAATTTAAATTTACCCATGCATACTTTTTAGAAAATACCAATTGAATAGGTAATTTATGGGCTATTGTATTAATGAATTGATACATGCAATGGAGAAAATATGTGAAAAAATTAAAGATAAAATATTAAATAACAAATTATATTGTTGATGGTAATAATTATAAAAAATAATTTAAATTTACTATTAATTGCATCCCAATGCATAGTTTAATAGTACGTGCATAAATATAGAATAGGATCGTTTATATGAATATGTTATTTTTTTTCTTTTTTTTATTAGCCCCTATATTCCTATTTTATGAACTAAAAAAATTTCAAGCTCACCTTCTATTTCTAAAAAGCCTTCTAGATAATGTCTGTATTTAATGGTGTGTTGTGATTGATTAGATTTTAAATTATAATTCCAACAAAAATATAAAATAGAAGGTGTTGCATTGGAGATAAAAATTTTAAATTGAGTGTCAACATATTGACATTCATCCACATCTCTCTTGACACCTTTTATTTTGTTAGACACATAGACCAATAGAAGGTGTTGCATTGAAGATACTCTTATATTGTCAAGCTCATCTTTTATTTCTAGATGGTCTTCTACACAATATCTACATTTAATGATGTATTGTGATTTGTTAGATATTAAATTATAATTCTAACAATAAAAAATAAAAAAAAATTAAAAAGTGTTACATTTGAGACAAAAATTTTAAATTGAATGTCAATATATTAACATTCATCTATATATCTATTAACACTTTCTATTTTATTATATATATAAGCTAATAAAAAGTGTTGCATTGTAAATGCTCTAATATCTTCACCTAGTGAGCTTTTATCTCCGAAGATAACAATTGCATGTCTTTGGAAATCAGCATTCTCTTTATTCCAACTTCAAAGTATTACTGTCATTTGCTCCACATTTTTCATCAAATATTAGCAATTCGTAATACACACTAAGAGCATCTCCAATAGTACTCTTTATTATAAAGAGCATCTTTTGCACAATAAAGAGCATCTTAAGGAATATTTAAATATAAAGAGTAAATAAATTTGTACAACTCCAATAAATTCTTTATATTTTCAATCTTCATTTTGTTTTATCCAATAAACATTTAATGTTTAATTTTTTTCCTCCTTTATTTTTTACAAGATTTCCCTCTAGTTTTTTAATTTTTCCCTCCATTTTTTTTCTTTTACATCTCACGTTTTCTATTGCATTGAAAAGATGAAAGAGAAAATTATTTTTAATAAAAAAATAAATATTAATTAATATATAGTATAGGGAATTGAAATATTTTAGAGTAGAGAGTTAGCATGTAGAGAGTCAAATCAACTCTTTAAATCTAAAATATAAATATAGATAGTTTATTGGAGATTTTTTTTTTAGATTGGCTCTCCAAAATAGAGAGTTTTACTTAAATAAAAAGCCTTTTGGAGATGATATAACACAATGTATTATTTTCCTTTTTTTTTCAATTTTTATTTTTTTCTAAAAAATAGGAATGTTTTTTTTTTTACAAAGATACATATATTCTAGATTCTATAAGGGGAGGGGGAAGCGAATTGAACCCAAGTATTGAGACTTGGTAAGGAAATCACCTACCACTAGGATACTTCATTGTTCGCAATGAGATTTGAACCCACGATCTCAGGGTCATTAGGCACACGCTCGGCCACTAGGCCAGATGGTTCTTCCCTAAAAAATAGGAATGTTTACTTAAAAACATAGAAATTTTTTATATTTACCTAAAAGATAGTAATACAATTAATATTAATAATATTAAAATTGTTATTTATTAATTAATTCAATAATTGAATAGAGATATAATTATTATAAAAACTAAAAATATGAAAGATATTTTTGACAATTCAAATATTATTGGTGCTGTTTATATATGTAATAAAAAAATATACTCAACCTTATACCTAACATTTCAATAAAGTAGCCAATATTATTTTTCCCTTAATAAAGTACCCAATCTATTTTTTCTTTTAAATATATCCCCAGTCTTTTAAATAATTTCAGTAAATATTAATGCTATTTCAATATTTTATAATTTTTAGTTTAGTACTAACCAATAATAGAATATTTTATTTTTCATACAAATTAAGATTTACTAACTCCGTTTTTATCAATTATTTATATTCACTTTTTATTAATACCAATAAAAATTATTTTTTCACTAATACCAAAATATGAATAATAATAAATAATTATTAATTTTTTAAAAAATTTACTTTTTTTATCGATATTAATAAAGAAATAATTATAAAATTTACTATAAATAAAATAAAAAATTAAAAAATACATTTAAAAAAATATATAAAAAACTGAAAAAACAGAGATGGTATAATTTATATAATTTATATCCAAAAATTATGGAAAGAATTGCCAATAACTTAAGATATAAGAAAAAAGGAGGAAAAATCAGACACCTGTCTATAAATAATAAGGGCTCAAACAAAAGAACGTAGGAAATTCATTCCAAAATTGATATCGTCATTTCCACCACTTATCGTTTGATTTGTTTTGTTCCCAAAAGCATCCACCTTCTCTCCTAATCACCAAAAAGTAGGACCCACCACTCCGTCGGATTACGATTAACTCCACTTTCTACTATTTCGTTATCGCTACAGTTACATGCGTTGTCGTCATCCCAAACGACACAAAACTCGACAAGCCACCTCATCAAGACTACTGCTGCCACGCCTTGTCCTTGGCGGGACCCACTTACAGCGGCTGCCTGGGATTCATAAAATATTCTATTTCCTATTTAATGTTATTCTAATAACTAGATTAGCACGGATTAAGCCGCGCAAAACGTGATAGATTTTTTAATTTTTTTTAATCTCAATCCAATTCCAATGCACTTAACCTAAAATCTGACGTTAACAAAATTGGTTCTACAGGTTTTTTCTTTTTTCTTTTTTTTTTTTTTAACAAAAATTGGTTCTATAGGTTACCACAAATTTCAAGTACTTACCATATTAAAAAATAAATTTATATTCCTTATAATATTATTGAGTTTTTATTTTATATTAAAACGCGGCCAATGGCATGGAGAAGAATTTTGACAATTGAATTAACCTTCTGGTTATATCAAAAAAAATTTTAATTTAACCCTTGAGTGATTTTTAAAATCACAAACATATCAGATAATAATATGAGCTATACAACCAAATAAGTATTAATAATATAGTTAACATGAATCGAATCATAACCTCCTCATACTAAAATTTTGTGGTAAGTAAGATGCCTAACAGAGTATACTTTAATTCAATAGAGGTGATTTTAGCTATGTATTGAATAAATTTTGAGTATTTAGTTTAGTGTTTTATTATTTTAGAGATTTTTTACGCAGTATCTTAATATATGGAATCTAAAACGAATGGATATAGTGAAATCCATTAAGGCCGTGTTCAACAACAACTTTTGAAGTAATTTTTAATATTTGAATCGATCAATATTTTTTTAGCATTCGATAAAATATTTTTTAATGTAGCTTTTAGTTGTTAAATAGTATTTTATCAAAATACTAACCCTTTAAATTTTTAGCGTTTTATAAACAATCACTACAAATAGTTAACAGCTACTCAAACAACTAATTTTACCAAACACATCTTAAATGTTGAATGTATTCAATAAATTTATAAATTATATGGTTTGGTTGAAAAAAATAAATGCACAATTTTAATATATTATATAAATAAAAAAATAAATTATCTTATAAAATATTAAAAATTCTGAAATTGACGATATCGTACATCCTATATTGATTTCACATTTCATTAAAAATAATGAAATTGAGACAATGATTAGTCTTTGGAATTATATGAACTGTATTTATATTTTCTCAACCAAATGAATAAATTGAAAAAAATTGAGAAAATTAATGAAAAATCTAACAAACAACTACACTTGGAACATGAAATTTTAAAATTAATTTGTTACTACTAATAAATTTAAATATTGTTAAAAAATAATTATTTAAACAATTTGTATTAGATGATAGTATTGGAGTTATACGTAGAATAATTATTTACTATTTGTCGTCGTGTGACTAAGTCAGTTGGGACGCTATGTTAAAAAAAAAAAAAAAAAAAAAGGGGTCAGTTGGTACGAATTGGACCCATTGGGTGATGTGGCTAGATAAGAACCAGAGACTATAAATTATGCGTACAAACAAATATACAATTTAAAAATGGGATAATTGTATTGTTGGTGTCTGAACTTCCACAATTTTTCTGTTTTGGTGTCTAACCTTTCACAATGTCTGATTAAGTGTTTGAACTTCCAAAAATGTGATGTTTTGGTGTTTGAACAACATGTGGCCGCCTGACTCATGTGCCCACCTCCACCTGGCTGTCCATGTTGGATGATATGGTGAGCTACAGCCGAGACACGTCAGGTTAGCTGCCCACTGTGTTATATTATATGGGTTGGATCAAACTCCGTGCTTGAGTTCTGCGGGTCAGATAGGGAGAAAAAAAAGCTCTTCCTTAACCAAAGAAATACCCTTAAATCATTCATTCTCTGAAACTAACTAATTATAGAGTACATCAACGACAATACCATGAGAAAATAAAAGAATCAGACATGAAGAATATAAAGAGAATCAAATTAATCTAGTTGCTGAACTTGAAAATATAGCATAAAAATCACACCCAAAATTATGCACAAAGAAGAATAACGCATTCAAAATTTCTCAAATTATTTCATAAGTGCATTTTACCCTAATAGCTTCGAATTCAAATAAATCAAAATCAGTCTAACATAGCTGTATTCGTTCAATCTTTTCAAAGAACAAGATCACAAACAACATAATGCAAACAAAATAACCCTCAGGCCAGAAGCCGCACATCTTCGATTCTTCCATTATTCGTTAGCTACGTTTATTCAACTACTCAATTCAATGGAATAATAAATTTCAGATCATATAAATTCTTAATTTCTGATTAACAAAACACATTTATCACTTAATCCTTCAACAAAGTTCAACATTCTTAACCAATCATTCAACAGTCAAGATTAGGTAAGAATCAACAAATCAATTTTATTATAATTGGAAAAGATAAATAATTTGGGAATGATTAAGGTACTGGAAGAAGAAGAAGAAGAAGAAGAAGAAGAAGAAGAAGAAGAAGAAGAAGAAGAAGAAGCAGGAGGAGGAGGGAAAAAAATCTATACATAAAACCAAATCAATTTTGTAATTATAGAGGAGATTTGCTTAAAACAAGAGTAACACTTTTCACCATCAATCTCAATACATATAAGAGATACAGAGATATTGCATAGAGTTGAAAATAAAACGCAGAAATCTTACTTCATTCTGAGAACATGGAGAAGGGTGCAGTTGTACGTTGTAATGAGCTTCTAGTGGAGGCTTCGATCTGGAAATCTTGCTTCAACCGGTGACGAGGAGGTCGTCGAGTATATTGAGCAGCAATGAAAGTGATGGTTAAGCTGAGCTAAGTAGAGGGGATGAGGCTTGGATCAGGTCGGAGAAAATAGAGCAGGACGAGGCTTCAATTTGGGAATCTTCTTCTGACACCGGCGACGAGGCTTTTTCCATTGAGTCTTACTTTGGCCGGAGAAAATGGACCAGATTGTCTAGTATATTAGAACGACGATTAAAAAGTTTATTGCTGCAAAGAAGATACAAAATGATTTAGGGTTAGTTTTTTCTCAAAAAAGATACCCGACCCATAACACACCTAGCCATAATCTTTACCCGACCCACCAGCTCCGGCTCACTATATCATCCAACGTGGATAGCTAGGTGGAGGGAATCACATGAGTCAGGCTGCCACGTGTAGTTCAAAGACCAAAACATCAAATTTTTGAAAGTTCAAACACTTAATCAAACATTTTGAATGTTTAGACACCAAAATAGAAAAATTTTGGAAGTTTAGACACCAAAAATACAATTATCCCTTTAAAAATTTTGAATAAAGTACTAATTAATTAAGTTTAACTTTTCTGCCATGCTTATCCTAGATTCTTTGGGACGGACACGTGGCACTTTAAGAAATGGGTCCGAGGTGAATAGCTATCGACCAATGATTGGCCAAATATTGTGTTTTTATAAAAACAAAAAGTATCACAGCTTTTTGGTGACTACAATTTTTTTTTTTCCAACGGAAGGGTTAATTGTAATTTTATACTATACTTTTCCAAAAAAAGAAAAAGTAATTATGTACAAAAATTTTTCTTTTTTAGCTAAGGGTCAAATTAAAATTCTCTACTAAAATTTACAACTCTCAAACATAAGGACGAAGGACTATATTAACCCTAAATAAAACAATAATTAATAAATTTTACTTTTTGGAACTCGAATCAGCATGGCTCCTATTTGGAACATTAAAAGATGATTTACATTATGACTCTGTTAACCTTATTTAATTTAAAACAGTAATGAATAAAATTTACCTTTTTTTTTTAATTATTAATTTATAATAATATTATTATTATTTTATTTTTAAATATTTAATAATATATAATAAATGTTATTTAATAAAATTAATTCTTTTTAAAATAACCTTTATTTAGTGAAATTAATTAGTATTATATTATTTAATGTATTAAATTAAATATTATGATATAGTCAAATAGAAAATCGATAAAATTATATATAATATATAATTATAATTATACCTATTTGTAATTTTACAATATATCAACAACTGCTATTGAATTTTTTCCACACACCAACATTAATCAGCCGCCATGTATAAATCATCAATAACACCTACTAAGAATCAGCTAGTACAAGCAACTAAATCAAACGGATCTAAAATTTTTCATATATTACATCACATCGTATGTTGTGTGTAGTGTACTCATTGTTTAAATTTTCTTAGGAATGTAAAATAAAAAAAATTAAATTTAAGATTAATTTTTGTTAAGGATTACTTTATATTTTAGAAATTAAAATAATCAAAAAAGGAAATGAAAACGTGTTAAAAAATTGAATTTAGAGTTTTTCTCCTAACTTGAAAGCAAAGCAAAATATTTTATGAGTTAACACGTTTCTGTTTTGTTATTCCCACAATAAAATGACTTTTATTGAAAAAATTGCAACCTAAATAAAGTGTCAAAAGTGAGTAAATTATGTGTATAAGCCATCAACATTTCAACTACTTATTTTTTATGAATTGATTTGGTCTATTTTGATGTTTATTTGTAAGAAAATAATTATTATGTGCTTGAAAGCTAAATTTAATCTCTAGAAACCCTAATAATTAATGAATACCCACCAAACCAAGTAAAAGGGATGACTTCAACACTTGAAGGAAAGAAGAGAAAATGAAAAACCATTTATTTTAAGGGAAAAAAGACTTGACCAAAGAAATTGGAAAAATAATAAATTGAAAATATCCCATTGGACATCCTTTTTGGATAAAATCTTTTGAAATGTACACAAAATGTAAGCAACCAAGAAAGCTACAAACAAAAATAAATGTCAAAATCTAAATGGTGCGCTGTGTGCAATTCCCTACTATAATTAGGCATTTGGAAATAGAAAGTCAGTTAAACAGCCAATCCAAAACCATAGACTTTACTCAATCTTCCTCTGCCTCCTCCTCCCTCATCTCAGCGTTGGCCACCACCACCGCAGAAGAGCACAACCCATTAACTTAAACAATTACTAGCACAAAACAAAACCCATATCTTCCTTTTTCTTGTTATTAGGCTTACAATTAAGTTTTTTTCCTTTAAAATTTTAATTTGATTCTGTTTTGGTACTAGAAATGTTAGGCAATACTAGTTCTAACCTTCCTCCTGGATTTAGATTCCACCCAACAGATGAGGAATTAGTGATGTATTATCTTCGAAATCAAGCCTCATCAAAGCCATGTCCTGTATCAATAATTCCAGAAGTTGATATATACAAGTTTGACCCTTGGCAATTACCTGGTAATTTATTACAACGAATTCATTATTAATCTCTGAAAAAACCCAAAAAATCGTTAATTTATATATTGATAATTGATTTTGTGATGCAGAGAAAGCAGAATTTGGGGAGAAAGAATGGTATTTTTTTAGCCCTCGTGATAGAAAATACCCAAATGGAGTGAGGCCTAATAGAGCAACAGTTTCAGGGTATTGGAAGGCAACTGGTACAGATAAGGCAATTTACAGCGGTTCTAAATATGTAGGAGTGAAAAAAGCTCTTGTATTTTACAAAGGCAGGCCACCTAAGGGCATTAAGACTGATTGGATTATGCATGAATATCGCTTGAATGAACCAAGAAAGCAACCCAACAAGCATAATGGCTCCATGAGGGTAAGCAAGCAACCTTTTTTTTTTTTTGGTTTTTACTCATTCTTATTATTATGTTCTAATAACAATTTTAACTAACTATGATTTTGTTGTATTGTTTGTGCAGTTAGATGATTGGGTATTATGTAGAATTTATAAGAAGAGACAAACAGGAAGACATTTGGAGGAGGAGCAAATACAAAATACAAATACCCAATTGGAAACACCTGAAAATAGTGATTGTGGTGGTGTTGAACAACAACAAATGCTGAAATTTCCAAGGCCATGTTCTCTGACTCATTTATTAGAACTGGATTATATGGGTTCAATTTCTCAGATTTTGAATGACAATTCAACTGAATACAGTTCAAGTTTTGATTTCCAGAACTTCATTGGCAACAATAACTATGCTGCTGTAACTGATCATGATGTTAAATTTGAGCCCCCAGAAATGAATTCCCACTATACAGATTCTGGAAAATTGCAGGCCAATCAACCATTGTTTATGAATCCAATGGTCTATGAATTTCAGTGATCAGCCTGGTTTTTGACTGGCTTCTACAAAGGAAATCACTTGGATTTTATCCACAAAGATATTGTTTTTTAGAACATGTACAAATTGTCTTCTCTGTGACAGAATTTATATGTTTTATTACACATTACTATAGAAGATAGTCAGAAACTGTAAATTAGATTAGGTAGGCAATACTACTTTCTTATTTTCTTTTTCAATACTCTTTCTATTTTAACTTGTATAATTTAGAACGTAGAACAAGCTTGAATATGTACACGATCACTGAATTCAATATTGAAGTATTACTTTTGTTTTGATCATTCAAAAAAAAAAATTTTTTTTTTTCAATATAACTAATAAAATTAATTATTGAATAATTATCAATTAAAATAACGTAATAAAATTGAACATACAAAAAATTGGTAATATTCATAGTATATAATGAAAAAGTCAATTCTTGCAAATAATAACACATTAATTTACGATAACAGTAATTTATACGAATTTTTTAAGTTATTTTTCTTGAAATGGTATGCAAAATTCTTTGCAGCCTATCAAATATTATATATATGTAACTTATCTAAACATTAAGTAAAGGAATGATTTTGATGCCGGTCAAAAATTGTTGTGAAGAAAATAGTAATTTAGTTTTGGTGCATGCACATAATACATGAACTAAAAATTTTCCTTTTTGAATTTTTAAAGCACTGCCTGATAGTGATTTATATTCAAAACGACAATCTTTAATGTCATAGTTAGAAACAGATTGAAGATTCTAGTTCCACATCAGTATCAAGAAAATGGAATCCCATTTGAATAAGTTTTATCTTGAGTTGCTTCTTCAATCATCCATGTTCTGCTATATTCTCTGCTAAATAAAGAACTAAAGAAATGGAAAATTAGGTGAAGGGTAAAATGCAAATGAACCGACTTAATCTCACCTATTTTAAAACAAACTTACTTTCTGACAAGGGTAATCTTGAAATGAATCATCTAATTTTCAACTTACTTCCATTTCCACTCAGATTATAAGAACAAATTCATTTAGACCTTTCCTATCCAGATTTTGATAATGGCTATTCTGATAATTGCTTGTTTTATAGCTTGTTTTGCCTTGTCATGGACCTTGGTCCATAAATGGAGTAAAAGAGATACAAAAGGACCAAAAACTTGGCCAATAATAGGAGCAGCAGTGGAACAGCTTATGAACTATGACAGAATGCATGATTGGCTAGCAGAATATCTGTCTCACTCTAAAACTGTGGTAGTTCCTATGCCTTTCACTACATACACTTATATTGCAGACCCTGCTTGTGTTGAACATGTGCTCAAGACCAATTTTGATAATTATCCAAAGGTAATATGTCCCTATTTTTTAGTTTGAATTCTATGAAATTTTCCTATGGTCGTCTCAATTAACATAACATCATTTATAGGGTGAGACTTACCATTCATACATGGAAGTGCTTCTTGGAGATGGGATTTTTAATGCGGATGGTGAGCTGTGGAAGAAACAGAGAAAGACTGCAAGTTTGGAGTTTGCATCCAAGAATTTAAAAGATTTCAGCACTATAGTTTTCAGAGAATATAGCTTGAAGCTCTCATCTATTCTTACTCATGCATCTTCTCAAAAACAAGAAATTGACATGCAGGTAAGAAGTGAAAATCTTGTATTCATTCTAATAATGTAAGAATCATAACTACATTATGTGTTTGTAGGAATTGTTTATGAGAATGACATTGGACTCTATATGCAAAGTGGGATTTGGAGTAGAAATAGGAACTCTTGCTCCAAATCTTCCAGAAAATTCCTTCGCTAAGGCTTTCGACAATGCAAACAACACTGTTACTCGTCGGTTTATCAATCCATTCTGGAAGATAATGAAATTTCTGAATGTGGGATCAGAAGCTTCACTTGATAAGAATATCAAAACCATTGATGATTTCACTTACTCTGTCATTTATAAAAGGAAAGCTGAAATTAAAGAAGCTCAAAAGTTTGGTAGCAACAAGGTAAGGTTTCCTGCATTAGAATGATCTAAAAATAAGAAAAATTTTCTGTTATCCAATCCCTTTATGCTTTGTATACGATATGATCAGGTAAAACATGATATACTGTCAAGGTTCATTGAATTGAGTAAAGACCCTGAAAACAACTTTACAGATAAAAGTCTGAGAGATGTTGTTCTCAACTTTGTGATAGCTGGAAGAGATACCACAGCAACAACTCTTTCTTGGGCCATATACATGATAATGATGCATAATGATGTAGCTGAGAAGCTCTATAATGAACTGAAAACTTGTGAGGAAGAAAGGGCAGAGGAAGATAATGTTACATTGCTTCATTTTGACTTGGATGATCTGGAATCTTTCCATTGCAGAATCGTGCAATATGCAGGACTTTTGACATATGATGCATTAGCCAAATTAAACTACTTGCATGCAGTGGTTACAGAGACACTTCGTTTGTACCCAGCGGTCCCTCAGGTACGCTTATATTCCCCCAGTCTTGGTAAATTAGTAGCGTAAAGGCTAAATTATTCGTTACAAATCAATCCAAATGATTGTAGGACCCCAAAGGCATTCTTAAAGATGATACCTTGCCTGATGGAACCAAAGTAAAAGCTGGTGGGATGGTTACTTATGTCCCTTATTCGATGGGTCGGATGGAATATAACTGGGGACCTGATGCTGCTTTATTTAAGCCTGAGAGATGGCTTAAAGATGGCTGCTTCCAAAGTGCATCTCCGTACAAATTTAGTGCGTTCCAAGTATGTTTTTACAAGAGAAAATTTCCAATATCTAACTCCATTGTTTCTTGAAAATAAAAATGGGCTAACCTTCCCTTCCAATGTTAATGTTATGTGCAGGCTGGACGTAGGATATGCCTTGGCAAGGACTCTGCATATCTGCAGATGAAGATGGCTCTGGCCATTCTCTGCAGATTCTACAAGTTCCATTTGGTCCCAAATCATCCAGTTAAATACAGAACGATGACAACTCTTTCAATGGAACATGGCTTGAAGCTTAGAGTCACCAGATGCTCATAAGATACAACTGCAGGCAATGATGTATTGATGCTCCTTTGATATCCCATCCTAATATAATCGAACATCAAGTTCCATTTTTTTTCTCCTGTTTTTTTTTAGTTAAAAGTTCATTGTTTACTAATTGAGAAAAAACATCAAGTTCTGTTCAGTATTGATTTTGCTGGAGGGAGCTGTGCTCTCATAAGATTGTGATGATTTTGCTTTTTTTGTTTCATAACTTGTTCTTTCTAAATAGAGTTTCTTTGAGATGCAACAATTTGATTTGTGATTCATATTTGTGGCTCTTAAAGCACGATGCCTACAGAAACTTCTGTTACATAACTTGGTTTTTCCTGTAACAAGTACCATACAGATCAATAATGTTAATTGCAGAGATGTAATTATGCAAGTAGCTTCTTCTTTTCTTGCCAGGCATCAATTTCAGTTTCAATCTTTGCTTGAACATTTGCATGAAACCCTGGATACGGTTCATAACCGAAAAAGGACTGAAGAGCCTGAAGAGAAAAATGATCAACTTTAGTTTTTACTCCGTTATAATATCATGAAGCTTAAAAAATTACCTCTAGCAGAACAAAAAAGGGAGCCATTATAAGGGCTTGAACGAGGTTGTCCAAAAGAGCTGGTGCTCGTTTCTGCAGTATATTTGATTTGAATTTAAGGCAAACTAAGATATAACATAAAACTGTTAACATATATTTACGGATCACAGAAACATACTACCTCAAATACCCCATGGCCAATGAACTGCCCAGTCCAACAAACAATTTGAGCCACCACAAAAACCTACAAAATGTTAGGTGCAGATCAAATCAAACGAACAATAAGTTATTCCTTTCACATGGGGACGTTTTCGTGGCGAAAAAAGGTGAAAAAGGCATAAATGATACTAGTTGCTATTGCACAATGAAATCATTACACTCAAATCAATACATAAAAACACACCCCAAAAATTTCATATCATATCATAAACAAAATCAAATTACGGTGCAGAAATGTACTTAATGGAAATGGTCCCATATTCGATTTACATTCGGTCATGTAATCCAAAAAGGGCAATAATTTTGTTGATACAAGATTGTATGTCAGTCTGACAAAGAAGTGGATCTCCGTGTCATTTTACAATATCCTTCAAGAATGTCAATCGCTAAAATTTGGGCTACTCTAGATTCACTACTTTAATATGTCCGTTTGGTTTATATACGCTTCATTAAGCTGCTGGACTATTCAACGTCACGCTTGATGACCCCCATGACATGGAAAGAACAATAATGAATTTTAGATTACATATTAACAGTTCACATTACTGCAATAATTTCTTACCCTCCTACCAACTCTAGAGTCCAAAATTCTCAAGCATTATAACCTCTGCACAGGGAAAAGTGCTTCAAATATGATATGCATTCCACAAAGTAAGAGCAGCTCATCAAAGGGATAGCCATGGATTGAGATTTTTCACAACAAAGTAACTAAACAAAATTCCAGAAATATAGCAACGTAACAACTAAAAAAGGTTTCCCAAAAAAAAAAAAATGGAGAAATATGAAACTCTAATGCAAAAATGACACCGTGCAAGTGTAAATTTGGATCATGCAGTTATTCATACAATATTATTCACAATTTTTGTGTTTCTAAGATCCAATAAAGAGAAATTAAGATGTAACTGTTAACTGTTCTACCACATAAAGTACTACTAAAGTTTACGGATTATATTCAATAGAAACCCTCCAAAAAGAAAAAAAAATCTAAAAGCAAGAATATGCTTCACTAGAACTAAATCTGCATTTAGTTGCTAAAAATAGAAGTATTTTAAGCTGTAATTGCTGATTTCAAGGTCAAAACCACACATAATAATGATACCCTTACCTTACCCAACTTATCTGTCTAGATTATGTTTAAACAATGACATTACAGTTTACAAGTAGTCCAAATTCAGTTACGACTACGAAAAAAAATGATTCTGAGCATGTGAACACAATGAATGCTGAAAATGATGTAAAGTGGTGCCAAACAAAACCACCCTGAATTTAGCATTACAGAATTAAAACTGGTTGATGGAGGAAATAAATGAATGGCCCAAATGTCAAGTATAAAAAAAAATAGCTATTTAAACAGATATCATTACCCACCAACTACTGAATGTAATGTCAATACTCAAGAAAACTACACTATACCAGAAAAATAAAGAATCAAGGACACAAAAGCAGGTTGACATGGAAAATTCATAAACAGCAACTCAACAACCAACTAAATAAGAAACAACTAAACATCCTAATTCGTACCTCAAATCAAACTACGGCATTCACAATACAAGCCAGAATCAAAATGGTGAATGAAAATAAGATCAATCAATAGTATTAATTACTACATGACATGATTAAGCAACCAATTCCTGATTCAAGACAAGAACGCTACTGAATTAAAGTAAAAATTACATGTGATAAAAAGGGTGAAAACTGAAAATTTCCATCATGAGGGTTTTAATCAAAATAAGATCAATCAATAGTATTAATATAATTGCCATTTTTGTTTTTGATTACTTCAACAGTTTATTCCAGTAACTTGAATAGAAAATTCAAAGCTACAGCATAGATATAGATAGAGGCATAATCATAAAGTCTTATATGACAAACATATTGAACATATAAGCTGAAGGTCTATGAAATTAAAAGTTATGGTCACTATTTTTAAAGTCTAAAAGCGTTTATTGCAATTTTCAGTCTCCAAACTCTAATCTATCAGTAGCACCAACAAATCATAAAACATAATTTAGAACCCAAAGATAATTCTCCTAAAGGGTATACAATGTTCTTTTTTTTTTTCAACATAGAATGGGGTATAAATGTTCAGATGAACAAATAACAAATGGTTAATATTCTTTTTTCTTTTACCAAAGATATATTAATATTCAATCTAAAATAAATTTGGATAAGAAATTAAAAAGAAACCACATGAAAATTAAACAATAAAATAACTAACTAAAGAATGAAATTTTACCTTCCAAGTAAGAGAAAACCCAAGCCAACCAGCCAAAAAACTGCTAGAAACCCAACAAATAGCGCAAAGCAGAGCAGCCAAGGAACCAGCTTTCGTATCCAAACATATATAAAACACAGAATAGATCAAGGCAAACAAGAAGCCAAAATTAAAAAGCAGAATAACATCTTTACCGAACACAGAAAAGTGGAGATTAATCAGGGAAGGAGTGAAGTAAAGCATGAGAAGCGTAGTGAAAAAGATTGGCCAAACAAATATCATATGAATCACTATGTTTATCGGATTGCTATGATAAGCGCCGTAGAATGCAAAATGCTTCTCTAGCTCGAACAATCCACGAATCCCCATTAAGAACTTTTCCAATGGAAAGCGAAAATTTTCGGTGAAGTTGGTGACTTTTCTACTGAAAATTTCGATAGCTTAAAAATAGAAGAGAGAATAGGAAATCTGAATTAGAAAAGAATATGATGCTTTCTAAGAATCGGTATAGTTAGTCACCGCAGTCTGATAAAAGGTTTGGTATAATATGACCCTCAGTTTGACGGAGTGATTGGTGTTTTCAGTTGAGGGAAAATTTGTTGGAAATTTATGGCATTTTTTGTGAGAATCGGTCAATTTAGAGCGGAATAAGAACTTTTCACTGGTATATTAAATTAAAGGTGAATGAAAAATTGAAACTTAAAATAAACATAGCAAGTTACTTAGAAATAAGAGTGTGAATTTGTTTATAATTAATGACTTTTTTATAAAATAATAATATTATAAGCATAGATTTTACTCTCTCACGCATGGAAACGTGTTCTAACTCGTTCAATGTGACTCGAATGCCGAACCGAATTGGGCTCCTTCTATTTTTTGCAAGCTACCTACATAAAGATTGTTTCCTCTGGCCTACTATTGCTGTTATATGTTGGAAGACAGTTGGCCTCATTTTCTCTTCATCTTCTCCTTTCTTAATTTAAAAGTTTACTTTTTATTTACATTTTGTTTACAGTTTATTATTTATTTATTATAATTTATTATCTGGAATTTTTGATTAATTAAATTCTATTTTTCTATTTCCGTACTAACGAATCTAACAAAATTTCTTTCAAATGGGTGCTTATATTTTGAAGGGAATAACACTATAAAGTCTCCGAAGTTTTACATAATTAAAATTTTTATTGTTAACGCTATGACCATCGCAAATTGTTAAACATATAACCGTTTTGAACTAAATCAAATTTGGAAACACTCCACCTATCAATTCGTTTAGACTAGGGCTACAAACAAGCCAAACCAAGTTGGACATTGGCCTGCTCGAGCTCAGCTCATTTATTAAACGAGCGAGCTCGAGCTTCGCTCATTTATATAATGAGCTCAAAAATTGAGCTCGATTTATTAAAAGAACGAGCTTGAGCGAGCATTTAAAAAGCCGAACACTAAGTTTCTCGTGAGCCTCTCAACTCATTTGCACAAACTCAATCCCTTAGCACATGTGGGCTATTATTATGTTACTCTATAAATAACCCATTGTAAATTTTAGTACATTCAGAATATTTTGAGCAAATACAACTAAGAATCGAATACTGGTAAAAGAAAATAGTCATTTTATTCAGTATCCTCCTTTTACCTTACATGCTTAAGTATGAGAGTGGCCGCTAACCAATCATATTTTCTGCTGTCCTAAATCCCTTGGAATATCAAATAGATAATAGATGGGAAAAACACTATAGTCCTTACATTATAAGCACTTAAATTTCTATTCTTTTACTGGTCCCAAACACTTGTATTAACTGCCATCTCCATTAGTTTATTGCTTTGTTGTTATGCAGAAAAGATAACGAGTGCCACGTGTTAGAATTTAAAGGCACAAGTTCGATAGCATAAAAACATTTTCGAAAAAAAAAAAATGTTTGAAACCAACTCCACACCATATTATCTTTATCCAAACTTGAAAAAACAAAAAACACAACAATGGTGGTGATGACAATGAGCACCAATTTCACAACAACAAATCTTCATCTTCCTCAATGTCCACTAATCAAAGCATCAAACACATCTCCAAAACAAAATGCCTCAACCATTTTCACCAAAAGAAGAATCCTAATTTCAACAGCAGCATCACTTCTACTGCAACCTTCAGCAGCATTGGCAGAGAATTGGGGGGTGCGTTCTTTCTTGTGGGAAAGGTTTTTCGAGCCGGACTTGTCGCCGGAAGATTCAGTTGCAAGAATTAAACAAACTGCACAAGGCTTGCATAGCATTAGACATATGGTAGATACAATGTCTTGGAGGTATATTATATTTTATATAAGGTTAAAACAAGCTTATCTTTCTAAAGATTTGAAAATTGCAATGCAAACTTTGCCTAAAGCTCGTTGGGATCAGTATGTTCAGTTGGCTAATGACTTGGTTGACAATATGTCTAAGGTAAGTATATATTTTTTTTCAAATTTTCAATTTTAAGATGAAAAATAAATAAAGTTTAGTGATGATTTTGTTTTTCAATTTGCAGTTGGATGAACATGTTCGGTCACCAAAGGTATATGAATCTTATTTATACTATGAGAAGACACTTGAATCAATCGATAATGTTGTTGCCTTTTTAGCCTGAAATAGTTTTACTGTTGTTTATGACAAAGGAATTGTTTTTATATATATATAATTAAATTCAACCAATTTTAAAACAAACAAGATCAGAGTCCCTTTTTTTAATGAGTTCAAGTCACTAAAATTGGATAGAATTATTTATGAGAAATAGAGATACATAAAGTTGATGTAATAAAAAACAAAAATATTAATTAGAGAAGAGATAGAGATATAATTGATGCAATAATAATGAGCATAAGAATGGGAATTGATATGAAAGAGGGAACAAGAGAAGAAGACAATCGGTGGCAGAAGCTCTTGAATCTGAATGGCTGGCAAATGGCTACCCAATTTGCTTTAATATTTCCTTTTTCTGCTATTTGAACCACACTTGTTGCACCAGATGCTCCACTTGTTACAATTACCACCATAACCTTTTTCAATCAAATAACTTCAAATTCAATTCAATTTCGCAATTTGTTCCAAACGTAAATTTAGACAATTGGGTATTCCATAATCAAAGAAGAACAAGTATTACCATATCAAAGATGAGCAAAATGATCCTAGTGATTTTGGTGTTATTGATCCTGATCATATGGAAAATTGACAAAGGAAGAGATAGAACAAGATGTGCACATACAATAGAATTTGCTATCACAAAGAACCTGCATTAAATAAATATTAATTACCACAATTAAGATATATCTATATGACTCTATGAATAGAAATTTTCAAAAATAGAGAGTGATTATAAAGCAAAATTACTTGAAGATGGGGAAATCACTGTAGACTGCCCTGAACTGGAAGGATTGAATTGTAAATGGAAGTGTTTGTTTAGTGGTAGCCATGGCAATTGCACTTGCTAATGTAGTAATGGCTCCACAAACTCTTAAAAGTATTTCAATTACTGAAATCCCTCTTTCTAGCTTTACCTTACTTATTATTACTTCTTTCTTTTTTGATGTTTCCCCAACTTCCATTGATGATCCTGTCTCCATGAAGCTTCTACTTGTTCTAAATTTGATGCCAATTTTAAGCTCAAATAGAGGAATTTGTGTGTCTGTGAAATTGTACACTAAAGCAACTTTGGATTTTTCCTAATGGAAGCAATAGTTGAAAATAACTAAAAGTGAGTATTAGGTTGGTTTATGGTTTTGCTTCTCTAAGCAGCCACTAATAGCTATACTAAAGCTAACATAAGATAATCCAACATAATGATGTTATATTTTTCTATAATTAATTAGTCTTATGGGACATCTTCTTATTAATTTATGCATAAATGGTGACTGAATTTCTTGCTCGAACAAAAATTAACGAAACTAGCAGCTGATTGAAGTTTCAAACAACTCCTAATTCTTGAATAAAATTCAATATTTGGGTTTTGTAAGTGTATTTTTAACTTTTTGTAAATAAATTAAATATTGAACTTATGATAATAACCTATAAATACCACATATTTAATTAACCTCCTTATGGCATTGGCATAAATAGTCATCATAGATCTAACATGTGAAAATGAAGTAGAAATGTAGCCAAAGACAACTTGCCGATTATGTCTGTCTGCCAGCCAAATGGAGAAGAGAATGTTAAATATGCAAAAAACAGAAAACTGAAAATTGAAAGAACTATATCTCTGGCGAGCAACTCTACCGGCAAGTCATCCTTGGCTGCATCACATTACCTCATCTTCAAATGTAAGATCAAAGATGAAACAAAAAGAGAGAGAGAGAGAGAGAGAGAGAGAGAGAGAGATTTAGTGAGTAAAGAGGGAAGTAGTAGTGTTATGCCTGGCTAGCAATAGCAAGAAATTAATATATATAGAGTTGGGTTTTGGTTGGCTTTTAAAGGGTTTGCATAATTGCAAGCTCGCAACTTGCATTTTGTGATGCAATTATTACATAAACATGCCATATTGCAATACGGTAAACGTAAAATAGTTACCTAAGCGAGGCATCGCGGATGCACCAAACCAAATAAGATATGATTATTTAAAATTTTGCGATACTAGTTTGCCATTTTCACTGCGATAATAGCCTACTTATATTACTATTTCACAACAAACACCTGTGTTACACAGATGGTCCCATGGAACTACAGTATCCTAACCAACATGATATGAGGATGGGAGTGTGCATTTAACATTCTTTGAAACCAGATTTAATTTTTACTGAATTTCATCTTATCCCCCATTAGTCCGCTCTTTTAAATTCGAATTGCATACTCAAATTAAATTTGCAATTTTAGATTTTTATCTGGTGCATTTCTTAAAACTCAAAATTATAAATTTCAGAATATGGATATTGCTAGTTGTATGCTAACTACATGAGCCTAACCCTTTTTTTTTTTTTTAACCAAAATATAATTTAATATATCACCTAGGAGTGGTGAGTGCTCCTTCTTTCAGCTTACATTAACCGGATGTCTCAAGTTTGGAGTACTAAGAATGCAATTAGGCTCAGTAGAGAGATATTTACTGTACTTTTGGATTATCTCGTTTCGAATCCATATTAATTAGAATCCATTGTTTTGTGCCGGATAGTTGAATATATATAGGTTGTTATACATGTCTCACATAAATTTTATACAGGATATGGAGAATTAAAATCCTCATAGTTGAGTATTATTCTCCCTCACAACAATATTTAGCCAATTTAACTATTCAAAACTCTCCTACCATTCTCCTTGTTCATTTAGTGTCAGTCTGAACCTTATCAATTAAAATTCCTGTCAAATAATATAAAAATTACTATTGGACAAAAAAAAATTAGATTCAAAGAATTGAGATGGAAGAATTTAAACATTACATAGAATTGGTGAATTCAATTGATTGTTTAGGAAAATAACAATACAATGTATAGAGTCTTTTTTCTGAATGAATAATGCGTGAAATCTTTAGATTTCTTAATTCCACAGTTTTTATGGAAGATATGGAATTTCATATTCTATCATTTTTTATTATTTATATCATATAAAATATTAAAACTTATTTTAAAAATTCAATGAATTATTTTTTAAAATGTAAATATATAATTTAAAATTTCATTCATTTTATAAAATTTACGGATTCACATTACATCAATCCAAACAAGTTGCAAGATATATATAACAAGTGATTTGCTATTGAATAAAAAAATCCTATGTAGACAGTAGAATGGTCGGCAAGGTGGTTCTTAAATCTATAATGCCAGCTTCAATTTCAGGATAAGGATTTGGTAAGATATATTCTAGCCGTTCACACCCTTCAAGAAATTTTGGAACACAATGTTTGGCTTCTTTCTTAATTGCCCTTTTATTATTCCAGGACGTATTCTTCATAAATTAATTATAATTATTCTTTTTTCTAGATAATTTAACCATTTCAGTATTAATTATCTAAAATTAATTATCTTAATATAATAATTTCAAGATATTTTTAATTTTATAACAAAAATAACACAAATAACGATATTTTTAATAATTCCAACATTTTTTTTAAATTAAAGAGCAATTTGATAATTTTTAGAATATTAAAATTGTTTCAAAACCTTTTGTCTTTAATAAATTTCACCTCTTTTCAATTTTAAACCAAAACTACTCATAATTTAGTATCATTAACCAATTTCATCATAACTTTTTAACTTGTGAAATGAATAAAAAATCTCCTTCATTTTACTTTCAAATTATATCTATTTTATCATATATTCAAATTATTTAAAATAAAATAATTCAAATTATTTATATCATCTTGATTTAATTTATTATAATTAACATATCAATTAATTTAAACTTAATTTTTAGAAAATAAATTATTTATTTATACAAGTTATTTTCATTTAATTTATTACATATTATAATTTTATTTTTTTTATTAAAATATAGATTTAATTAAAATATAAAATTAATTAAATTATTATAAATAAACAATAACAATGGTAAGGCCCGTCACATAAATTTTTACTCAACACACAAGTCCGATAATGCCTCTATTGAATAAATACTTGTTTTAATAAAAATTAAAATTAAGAAATTATTTGTGTTCTTTATCGAGAACATAACTAACCCAAAAAATAGTAGAATTTTAAACTACCATAACTATTGTTACCTAGAGTGATTAGTGCGAAAGTTAAAATCTCACAGCACCCCAAAGGAATAATATGTAATTTAAAAAAAAAATATTAGACATACTTTAATTAAATAATAAAAGTAATATGTATAAATAATTTTTTAAAAAAATTATATTTTAATTTAATTAGAATATTAATTGAATGAAATTAAAATCATAAATAATTTAAATTATTTTATTTTAAATAATTTAAATATATCATAACAAATAATTTGAAAATAAAATGAATGACAAAATAGATTTTTAATACATTTTACAATTTTAAAGTTATGATGAAATTGGTTAATAGTACCAAGTTAGGAGTATTTTTGGTTTAAAATTAAAAAGAGGTGAAATTTATTAAAAATGGATAATTTTAGGGCAATTTTAATGTTTTAAAAATATTGAATTAGTTCTTAATTTTAAAAAATTGCTGAAATTATTACGAAAGTCATCATTTGTGCTATTTTTATTGCAAAGTTTGTATAGTTCAAGCTGAAATTATTACTTCACCAGCATTAATTATATGAAAATGGAGAAAAAAGGGTGATATGAATATAATAAGAAATATGGTGAAAGAGTTAGTTATGGAGTGACACAAAGTTGATAAGAAATGGTTATGCTTAGTCATAAATCATATGAAGTCAGGCATTTAGAGGTCCAATAGCACAAAAACTACTTGCTTTATTCTGTTGCATGATAACATCATTCTCCTATCACAAACAAGGAAGCCTTAGCTTCTTCTCTTATTTTTTCAACTTTTGGTGGGACGAGATTACTTTGACTAGTAACCACTCCCCACACCCATGTAGATGCGGTCACGGCCAGATTCAAACCATAGGAATCGCGGTTTATGAATCGTCTAGAATCAGGATTAAACCACTGTCAAATGGAAATTGTTTTAAACAGTAATCAAAATCGTAAGAGCTTGGACTAGTTTAAATTAAAAGAAATTTTAAAACGTCAATTGCCATGAATCGTGAATCCGTTAAAACTCACTTTTTTTACCAGCTTAAATCATTACTACCTCCAGTTTTTTCAATTGTTTACGTTTCCGTTTTTGGCAAATTTTTTCAATTGTTTACGTTTCCTTTTTTGGTAAGTAGGTTTAATTGTTTATTATTATTTCTGTATTGGTATTGGTGAAAAAGTAAGTGTTGTAAATGGTTGATAATTGTTTATTATTATTTTATATTGGTATTAGAGAAAAGTAGGGTTGTATTGGTATTTGTGTTTTTAGGGTGTAAAGAAATGAAAAAATCGGAGGTAGTATTTTTTAATATTCTTTTTCTTCACGTGAACCAACCAAACAACTAGAGATTTGAACCACTATGAATTGTCGATTTCTAAATCATCCTCAACTAGGGTTGAGCATTTGATCCGATTCGGCGGAGACCCATTGAAACCCGACCCGAGCGGGCATATTTTACCTGTTCCGTTGAGGCTCGGGGCGGGGATGAGTTTAAATAATGAAACCCGCTGCGGGTTTGCAGTATGGACTGATTTTAGTGTACTCGCTTCACTCAAGAATAATATTATAATTTTACTAATAATTTAAAAATTCTAAATGATAATGAATATGTTGGCTTATAAAGATTACTATAAAAATATATTTTTTATTGAAATTCATAAATAATTGATATACAAATTTGAGTTATTTTGTAATATATTTGTGAAAGTTGCAGTATATTTTAATTAATCAAATGAGGTTCAATGTAAAAGTAATAAGTTTTATTTTTATCAATTAAATTATTCAATTTATTTAATAGATTATGTAATTAATTGATATTATTTTACAATTTAAATGCATTAAAAATATTACTATTCTTTTTTTTCTTAAAAAATTTTTTTAAATAAAAAATCCGTAGATAAACCTTCTAAATGCCAACCCGATCCGTGATCCGAAAAACCCAACCCACAGTGGGGCAAAGCACGAGGCAAGGTGACATATGAGTGAGCGAGGCGGAACCCGCCCTGAACTTGCCCATGCTCAACCTTATCCTCAACTGGAAACTAGGTTATGAATTTTCCTTCAAATTATTGTACGATGAGCTAGTTTAGATTCATAAAAATTTTGAACAAGTTGCTTTTACCTTTAGTTGTTTATCATATTTTCCTTAAAAATTTGAAGTATCTTTTCCTTTTTCTTCATGCAAATGTAAAAGGTTAGATGCCATTTGTATGACCATATAGTGTCTAGTGGCAAGTGTATATATAATTAGGTCAAAAGATAAGTGATTGAATGCTCCCATCTCCAATGCTAAAAGAAATAACTCTTAGATGCCATTAAAAAAAATAAGAGAGAGAGAAAGAAAGAAAGAAAATACTTATCAACATGAGATACATCATATCGCTCAACTTTAATTAAACGAAGCTAATAACAAATTCAATAAATATGTTTGTCTCAGTTTAAGATATTTCAAATGAGGATATATTAGAAAATATAAATATTAATATTTTTTAAAAATAAATATAATATAAAATACATGCAACCTTATCAGTCCCTCAAATTAAAAGGAATTTTAATTTTCAAATTATGCCTAGTTCTTATCCGAATATAATGAATGGTTAGGTAAATCCAATCCAATCATTTCTTACAGTCTCAGCCAATTAATAACAAATCATCCAAGTTCTGCAAATAGTTTTACTTACGCTATGAGCAAGGAACATCAAAATCAAAATCAAAAGGAATGCAAAACAAGCAAAATGTAGTAATTAATTAGTTCTAATTTCCTCATAAAAATTTAAAAAAAAAAAAAGTTCTCCGGCAAAGAAAATCTTTTTCGGATAAAAGAATATTTTATGGTTGTACCAGCATTCATTTTTAAAAGCAAATCATCTTTTGTAATTATTCATTAAAACTATCTAATTGATTACATTATCCTTTATTTATGCCTTTGCAAACTGTTCATTAAAACTTACTGATTGGTTTTTGGGAAGAGTGGCAGGAGGCTTTGCAGGTTTTGATGAAGGTAAGGTTGTTGGGTAGTAGGAATGTTCAGGAGCAGTGGTTGAGTGTGTTATGGTTTTCAATATTTATTGATCTTATTATTTTTTTTTTGACTTTTACTTTTAAAGTTTATTTTTAATCTTTCATTCAATAAGTTTAAAATATCTATTTATTTGAAATAATTTTCTTTTTTTTTTCTTTCCCATCTATTTTATTAATAGATTTTTAGTGTAAGTTCTATTCTTTTTAGGAGGTTTTATTGCTTGATATTATTTTTTATATGCTTATGTTGTATTTTTCTTACAAGAAAATTCAAAATACATGGTAGATTATTGATTTATTTTGCATGGATATCAGATCTTTCAATTTAGATTGTCCCTTTATATCAATGGAGTCTGCTAGTGCAGCGTATTTCCATTAAAATTTACTTCTTGCAATCTATATGCGAGTTTCAGATACAATTAGTTTTTGAAATAACACAATTTCAGAAAGTTTGAAATATTATCTAAGTTGAAGAATTAGTTTTTCACCCGGCTAAAATCATTGTTAACAAAATATTCGATTTTTCTTAATTTGTATTTCTTATTTTTTCTTATAAAAAAAATATTGATGTATTTTATTGCTATTATTTATTAATATATTGTCTATTTATGAAAAAAAAATTGTATGTGATTGTAAAATTTTATTTTTTTATCAATTTTTTTTATCAATTTATTGCCTCCTAAACTTTAGTAGAAAAATACTCATAAATACATATGGAGTTTGAAAAGTACCTCAGATTTAATTTTTCTTCATAAAGTACCTTGTTTCAATTTTTTTTTTTAATTCTAATCAGACTCGACTTTTAAAATAAAAATATAATTGAAAATGGTATTCAAAAATTAGAGCCAATGAATGATTAATTAAACTTAAATATGGGTTCATTAGCGATGGCTTGGGACTTTGGGAGACCAAATCTATATTACTGTAACCCCGTGATGGGATCTTCAATGGGACCACTTCGATGCTAAAATCGGTTTCTATATATATAAGTGAAACCTTCTTTGTCAGAAAAAAGAAAAAGAATACACCTTGGAGGAAAGTCAGATAACGTCATATCCTTGATTTCTCGCTACCATGATTGCCTGTCTGACACGTACCCCGAGAATCACGATGCGCTTATCTCGCTACTAATGTATAAGGGAAGTCTCCTTTTCCAAAAGACTACGCTATTTTAGGAAAATTGTGCTTTAGTGTAGGGTAGTTTTGATACTTATAATAAGTTGGTGTGCTATTTACTTAAATAACAAATATTCGTCCAATTTATTTATATGAAAGTTATAATAATGTCATTTTTTTTAATTTATTTTTAGTAAATGTTATATATTTTGAAATATTAAATAAGTTTTTAAGTTTAGTAAATGTCATATTTTTTTTAAAATATTAAATAAATATCATTTTTTAGTTAGTGGTAAATGAGTTTTTTTTTTTTAGGCCACCGCTAAAAGTCTCGAATAAGAGAGACTTCGAGACTTTATATTTTTTTTTTATTTTTTTAAAAATAGTCCCATGACTTATTTATGCAGAACCTCGAGATCAAATACAGTGGGTCACAATTTTCATATTTTGGTGTCGCATTATAAATTAAATACGACTACAAATTCAATGGTACACATTATTTTCTATCTAATTTGCAATGCAGAGCTAGATTTAAAAATTATAACTTACTGTATTTAATTTCGAGATTCTATACAAACAATCCATTGGACTATTTTAGAAAAACGTAAAAAAGGAAAAATTAAAAGTCTCAGAAGCCTCTTTTTAAGACTTCTAACCTGCACACACATATATATATATACACACCATAAAAATGGAAATAAACAGAAATGCATGTATTTCTTAAGAGTATGTATTTTTTTATATCATACTGAAAATATGACATTTCAAAATTGTTGACATTTAACATTTGTTAAAAATCACTCGTACTTATAAGTAAACTTACCTATTTGCTACTACCTCCGTCTTTTTGAATTCTTTACATTTCAAATAGCATGCTTAAGTTGAAGTTTGGTATTAATAGTTTGATGTGTTGGGTTTGGTAGATTAAAGTAAATTTAGGTTAGTTATAAAGTATGATTACTGTAGTTTAATAATATATAAATAATATTTTAATCTAATTAACCCAACCCATCAAACTATCAACACTAAACTTGAATCTACTCAATCCTAAAAAAGTGTAAAGAAATCTAAAAGACGGAGATTGTATTTACTTAAATCATCCTTTATATCTATATATATATATATATATATATATATATAGACTATTATATGGACTTCAAAGAGCTCGGCCCTTTGCATATGGGCTTGGGCTGGGAACCCATTGCCTAACTAACGTAGAGACAAAGGTAGTAAGGTACGCAAGTGGAGCTTGTTCCTTGCGTAGCGTACTCTTCAGGCTTTAATTTTGAATCTGGACAAAGATTAGCCGAATTCGGGTTTGACCCGTTCGCCGTAGCGGGATTCCGCCGCAGCCACTGCCTCCCTGTCCATTACATTTCAATCATCGGGGCAGGTACTAAAAATAACTAACCCACTCAACTTCCAATCTTCTCCTATTCTTCAGGTTTTCAATCATATATTTTTCTTTTACCAATCAACTATCAAGACTCTATTTTTACCTTTTCTTTCTTTTGCATAATTTGAAAAACCCAACAATTTTTGGGAAATTTTGTCGTTTCCAAAACTTTAAAAAAAAAAAAAAAGGCTTTATTGATTTTCTTTTGGCACCCATATATTTATCAGGTCCATTTGTCATGATCTTGCAGAAAGATAGCTTGTGGAGTTCCATTTGGAGAATATATAAAATATTGAACCGTTTTCTGTTTGTTCTATACTGATCAAGCGCTACCTTTTTTCACAGGTCTACAAATCAGAGATATGTCTAGCTCAAACATGGAGAAGGATCAAGAGATCGAAAACCAAGTTGGTGTCGGTGAAGAGCTCAAAGATTCAGATCAAAATGCCGTGCCCATGCCTTCACCTCAACAAGAAGTACATCTGCAATTTTGTGGCCGTCTCTTTTGTTTTTATTTATACTTTTTTGGTTTGTTGGTTGCAAATTTGTTTTCATTCTCTTTGTCAGGAGGAAGTGATGAAGAAAAAATATGGTGGAATGTTACCAAAGAAGAAGCCTTTGATCTCTAAGGTAATAATTGTTTATGAAGTTAATATGTTCGAAGAAATGCCTATTAGAGAAAATTGATGAGTGTTTCTTACTCTATGTAGGATCACGAGCGAGCATTTTTTGATTCTGCTGATTGGGCATTGGGAAAGGTTTCTCTTTTTCTTTTTCTTCATAGTTTTAATCTATAGATGTTTGTATACTTTTAGGATTTCTGATATTTATTTTAAAATTTTTTCTGTGGTTCCTGGCTTGTGTCTTTTACCTGAACAATATACAGCAAGGAGCAGGAAAACCTAAAGGTCCACTTGAAGCTCTCCGCCCAAAATTGCAGGTATTGTGAATACTTGTACGTTTGCCTCTGTTCAGGTTAGTTTGGATGATCGAGTGGTCACTGGTATAAGACAGCAGCTTTTGCATTTGCAACACATACTTTTGAAAAATTGCCATTCCGAAATCTAACCATTGGTTCGGGATTGTAAGTACAAATCTATAGAGGTGAAATTTCTAGTTATCAATGTCTGCCCTTTCATGAGATAATTGCAAATGAGTAGTCCATGGAGTATCCACATTGAAGTAATCAATTGTCTCACTTGATTCAAGTTTGTCCAAATCATTGTACAAATGCAATTTGCACCATTAGTTTTAATGGTTTGACGCAGTTTATGTTCGTTGCAGCCCTCCCCACAGCACAACCAAGTGCGATTGAGGCGATCAGCCTATGCTCCTGCAGATGATGAGGGTATTTGTACCGTCAATAATTCTTATTTTCCAGAAATGGTTGTTTGAAATTGTACAATACTGAACTTACACCATTAATATTTACTAGCAGTTGATGGTGGCAATAATCATTCATCTCCTGAGGATGAGAACATGGCAATGGAAGCTGGTGGAACCGAGAACACTGCTCAGGAGGATCAGAGCTGTCATGGTTAGATGCTTAGCTCAGTCTCAGACATGCATGTTGGATCGACCGAGATTTACCATTGTTCCATTCCCTATTATTCTGAGATTAGATGATATAATTATGGTTTATTTAAAGGGCTTGTTTAATAAATACAAGCGTTGCTGAGCTTGTATTTCTTTTACCAGTAATTACAAATACAAAACCACAAGGAAAAGCGAAAATTGGGTGTAATGAAATGATCATGGTTGTAGTTTGTGTGGAGGATTTATCATTTGATGTACTAGCTGAAACCAAAATCTACCAATAAGGGAGGGCAACTTTTATTGCCTGCCAATATATGAGATGTGTTTCCTCTTCGTCCATTGCATTTGCCATCTGAGGCAATTTGCAACTTTGTTTCTACGTTAGTGGGTTGGCTCTTTCCAGTGAGGAACAAGAAACCTTCAATAATTAATATCGTGATTCGTCATTGTAGGTTTTTTATAGTTCTTTAAATGACTTATTAGTGAACTGCAAGTGTCAATGATGAGGATACACAAGTCCATCAATTAGAAAGGCCTTCTATAAGTTCTGGATCGATGATAATAACATTTGGATAATACCATCAATGGCAATACCAAAATACCCAGAGCTTATTTGGGAGACACTGAACATATATAAATTTTGCTTTAGTAATGCTTCAACGACCAAAACTTTTACCAAAAAAAAAAAAAAAACTAAAACCAACGAACCCTAAATACAAAGAATCATTTATAAATATTTTTCAAAGAAAATGCAATGAATTTTACATAACCCTAGGAAAGAATGGTGGTTCTTTTCACTATTTCTGTCTAAAGTCAATGGTGTTTCAAAGTCTATCTACAAATTAAATACATACAAACCAGTAGAGCAGCGAGTAGCGAGAGGATCATTTTTCTCCAACAGGGTTTTGCAACTGTCTTGCGTCCAAATTTCATTCAATCTGGGGCCACGCTGTCCTGAATTACGTTGTGTAACCTTCAGATTTTTTTTTTTTCAAAATTCATCATACAGCAGGATAGGTTAATCTCAAGTCTCTTTGACTTTGCTTTTGATTGTCATCGACTTAACAATGGTATTGCATTTAAACAACATATCATAATAATAGTTGATTATCATTTGTTCTTAGCAACAATACCCCTGCAGTATTTATCAGTCAGTAAAATTTGCTTCCAAAGCTTAATTTGCAATCTCAAATTCAAAAGAAAATGCTGTGGCGAAAACAAGAGAACTTGGTATTAGCATTGCAAATTGACATTATAAACAAGTAATAATGACATCATAGGGTGTGAAATTGCAAATGTATCGCCATCACAACTCAGAGATATCTTCAAATTATGCTTTAACAAATTTAATTAAATCAAACTAATATTTTCACTTTGCACTCATACACACTATAAATGCATCAACATAACCATGAAATCTACAAGGTCAATGTTTAGAAAAGAAATTAATTGCCAAAACTATAATAATTGGAGCAAATAACGAAAAGCAGAATATCTAGCTAACATACTTGTGTGCATGTCCTTCATGAATGTCTATTTTTATACTATGAATTTCTTCTACTGTCTTCCGCTACAAATGATATTGAGCAGTTGAAGTTCTAATCATTTGAACATCATATCAAGCAGTTATATTATTTATCAGGCTTTTGTGCTTTCTATAATTGACCAGCACAATTAAGATGAATTATTCAGACAAATGGGCATAAAAGGATAACTTACTATGTTGTGTAAGTTTCAAACAGAATACGGAAATGTTTCCCCAATTTTTCCATCAAAATTGTGGCCCAAGTGGTTAAATTATCATTTGCAGCTAAAGTTACATTTGATGGGAACATCCAGCCAAGTATTAGTAATTACTAGTTGCAGAAAAAACATACCTTCTGTTAATCCCAAAAAAAGTGTGACATCTAGAACCTGCCACATTGGTTCCAACAAGAACTTAAATTCATCTGTTCAAGAACTATGCCAAAAATAAGAAGATGTAGAGAATAAGCCTACCCCTAGCTCTGATTTTATCTTCACCATCAATCTGTGAATCAACTCAAAGAGGAGTATGCACAATTACCTCCCAGGCAACAATAGCCCTCATTGTGATATTCCCAAAGCTAAAGGAACAAACCTGGATACATGCCTTTATGAAGTATGCAGAATCCAGAATCAGAACTATTCAATATCTTAATTGCAACCGAAGTTCATCATCATATAAAAAAAAAGATGGAAAAATGAGATGTTCCCATTCGACTAAAAAAGGGAACTAGAAGTCATTGGTCAGCAAAGAAAATAATGGCAACAAAAGTATTTAAAATAGTAAATGTCAGCACAACTAACAAGATGATGGTTCCATGCAACTCATAGTACAACACCCTAATGTCTAATGCAAACTCTCTCAATCCATACAAAGATTAGACGCCATCAGAATTTCAGTTATACAAGCTTTTTCCATCACATAACTAGGAAAAAATCATGGCCGCCAATCGCATTACTTTTACAGAGAAACGTGTTATTGTGGTTACACATACATAAGTGTGCTGATGGCATATGACCATTTAGAGCACATAATATAGAGCTTGATAAGTATTGGTGTCAAGGTCCACTTTGATTGGTGAATTGCATCATCATAACAAGTAGGTCACCCAAAAAGAAAGCATCCAGGGTGAGCCAAAGTGAGGCACAATTTTTCTCAAACTTTGTTCATCCATCTTTTCTGAATAAGGCTCAAGGCTTCATCAAAAGGGCAGAAAAGAGGCTTCAGGATTTGTAGGTCACTGCAGGTTTAGATTGTAGAGAGAATGGAAAAAGGTATATCAGAATTCTAAAATTCGGATAGGTGGGTTAGATATCATTATTCATCTATGTGTTGTTGACTCTCAAATAAAAACAAATACAAAAATGACATACTTTCTTATTCTTTTTTTTGGGTTGGGGGGACAACAAACATTACCTGTGGGCCATAGAATATGGAACTAATATCCATGATGTTTTCTTTGGTTAACTGAGTTCTGACCAGATAACCTAAAAAGAGGAAAAAACGAATAAAGCCTGGGAGGTACATTATCAAAATAGACGGTAAAGGAATCTAAGTAAATGAATGAAAGTTAAGAGGGAAAAAAGGGAAAGGGAAAAAATAATGATTAATCAATAACAACAAGCTAAGAATTCTGATGAGGGAAAAAGTTCTATTCCAGAGTTAAAAAACTTACCCCCCACCACCCGAACGACCAGAGGAGAAGGCACCACCATACGCTCCATATGCACTGTCACTGCCACTCTGGATATTGACAATCATATAAAACATTGTAAGAAATAATGACAATGAAAATCATGGTCATTGATGACCTAAGTCATCAGATATAAGTAATGCACTGAAAGAGACTCTGTATATAGCCTTAAACATGTCTGCACTCAAAGTCACAAACACCTCCAGGGAAAAAATTAAAACAAGTGCAAAGATAAAAGGGAATGCAGAACTTCTTCGCAAACTTACCAATGAACCACCATTATTTCCATAATTATCAGTTGAGTGCAAATCACGTGAACTGTAACCACCAGATGACGAGTATCCACGCCCACGAGATTGACCATCTCTATTCCCGTATTTTGGACCATCTAACATGTCCACTGAAACTGGAATATATGGAAGAGTTGGCGGAAGAGCAGTAAGGGCCCCATCCCTTCCAAATAAATTAGCTTTCAACCTCAAAACAACATGTGAGAGGGCATTGCTAGCAACATCGAGGCTGCCGGTGATCTGATAAGCAATAAAAGATTATTGTCTTCATAACATTGTAATGAAAGAGTGAAAAAGAAATTCACGCTATAGTTAACGATCATCCACCTGCACCATTTCATCATCCTCAGAAGCAACCTTGGGAAGATTTTCCTCAGACAGAATCCGAATGCTTGCCCGTGTTATGCTTCTCATCTCAGAAATAATAGCCCCTCCTTTACCCATGAGGCATCCAATCTGTGATCTTGGCACAAGTAAACGTGTTGTGATTACAGAATCACCTGATTCCCTTTCAGTTTTCTCACTGCAGCGTGGTTGCAAGCGCAATGCTGCTGTGAGTGTTGCAGATTGATCTTCAAGATACTGTAAGACAAACATTTAGTACATCAATGATATGGTCACTAAATCTACAATCTTATAACCTTGTAGTCTAATCCATAAAAGAAAAAATAAATCATACATTGAGAATGGTTCCTTACCTCCTTTGCTGATATAAATATTATGCAATCATCCCCTTCTGCACCAGAACTATCAACCTTAATGGATGCCCTAGATTCCTGACGAATTTGCTTAATGATACCACCACCTTTTCCTATCACACCTCCAATGTTAGCAATAGGACATACCATTCTAAGAGAGAATTCTTTGGCTGATGCTTCATCTCTCTGGTCAGAGTAAAAAGAAGATGACCAGCCACCTTTGTAATTGCCATAAAGGCCTATTAAAGGGGCACCGGCATTAGCAGGCACAAACATTCCACCAGACTGATACATGTTGCTTGAGGAAGACAAAAGCAGATGCTGGGACCGAGATGGATTCTCATGAAGCCGAGAAGACACTTGATAAAGAGCTTTTCTAACTACGGAAGGTTCTCCAATTATCTGAAATCATACAACTGAAATGAATGAAGCCCAGCAAAGAACTAAAAAACCCCATGTCAACAACATAAAAAAAACATCATCATCAAACTGAAATCATATCCTCTATCAACTGCCCCAAACAACTATTAATGCCTATATAAAGTTGGGTTCTAAGTACGTAATTGAAGCATGACACATGGCAGAGCCACAAAATGGGGGGTTAGCTAGCAGGCAGTTGTTTTACCATTTTCAGGTTTTGCTTAATTTTGCAACGACGAAGTCCTTGTGATGGCATCACTAAAGTAAATATGGGAAATTAAAAGTAAGCAAACAAGCAAAAGAAATACTCCTGACCTGAAGAAGCTCATCGCTACTCAAAGCTAAAGGAGGCAGATGCTCATCCTTTAAAATACGAATCTGAGCACCAGTTTCACTCCGTATATTCTGAATTACCTGTCCGCCTTTCCCAATAACACAGCCAATCTGGTCAGAAGGCACGAGCATCCTAACAGTAACCTGTGTAAGCTCTCCAAACTCATCATCTTCATCGTTATCAGGAGGCAAGTCCTCTGCAACAATCCTATCATGAACCATGAAAAGAGCATCCTGAGCTGGCGAAATAAACTCGCCAGTATCTCCAAAAAGATTCGTCTCCTCTCTCGAGGAGTAAATAGTTACAATGCGCTCATCAAATCCAGGCATAGCCTCGCTAATTCTAATGTTGGATTTACTCTCTGACCTCAATTGCTTGGCTATCTCTCCGCCTCGGCCAATAATACTCCCAATCTTTCTCAAAGGGCAAAAGTAGCGGTACACAGTGTCTTCAGTCCCAATCGCATGCGGCTGGTCGGCGTCGTCGCCGGGGTTTCTCCGCTTGCCTCCACCATAATCGGACTGCGAACTGGATCTCTTGCCATAGTCATTTCTCTGGCCGGCCATAGATCTGGTAATCGAGTGATCAACGGATCGAGGAAGAGAAAGACAATAGAACACGTGAGAAGAAGATAATATAAGGGAGAAATTCTGCAAAACAGCAGCAACCAGTTGATGTGCGGTAAACTTTTGGAATTGACTTTTTTGTGCTGTTATGTCTTGGCTTGGCGTGAGGCGCGAGAGAGTGGCGTGTTTGACAGAAAAGAGAGCGTGTGAAAGTCGGGAGTTTTGGACAGTTTCTTAGATATTATTACAACCTGCTGCTTTGTTTAATTACCAATATGGCCTTTTTTTTATATGAATCTTCACTGTAGATATTTTATCTGAAAATTTCAAATTTGGAAGCATAGAAGAAATGATCCTGAGTTCATCACTTTCTTACTCTGGCATACCCAACCTTCTTTCATCTCCTACCCACAAAAATTCAACTTCCATACCCAAACCTTTGACTCATATCCATGTCCAGTCTAACGTCGAGATAAAGCAGCCATCCAGAATCTGCCCTTGTGGAAGAAGGCATTTTCTTGAAGCCGCAGCAACGGCTTTACTCTCAGTGCCTTCTGCAAATGCTTCTGATTATAGGGTACATATAATAATTTATGGCTTATTTTGATTGATTTATGAACAAACTGAATTTATAGTTTCGATGAAGTCGACTTGCAGGCTGTGCTCAATAGGGTTCACCCACCGAGACCCGATTGGTATGAAGAATTTTATGCTTCCGTTTTGAATTCAGAAAATATGAAATCTTATGAGGCTGAGGTTAGTATAACTAGCCACTCCCTCCCTCCCTCCCTCTCTCTCTCTCTCTCTCTCTCCCCCCCCCCCCCCCCCCCCCCCCCCCTTTTTTCCCGCCTTTTTTTGTTTGTCTTGTTGATGATACTGGATTTATCATGTTGAGTTTCATATTTCTGTTATTTGGTAAGATTGCAGTTTACAAGTCAAATCTCTTTACTAATAATTTGAGAGGAAAGGCCAAGAAAGTGTTGGAGATTGGTATTGGTACTGGTCCTAATCTCAAATACTATGCTGGTGATGATGATGTAGAGGTTTTTGGTGTGGATCCAAATGCCAAGATGGAAACATATGCACAGGAAGCAGCAAAGGCTGCTGGTTTATCACCCGCCAATTTCAAATTTATGCAAGCAGTATGTTTGCTTTATTCTATTTTCATTATCTATTATTAAATTCGTAGATGCTATTATACATGAACATTGCTCTATCAAGTTAGATAGCTAAACTGAAAAATAAAAGAATTTGCAAATGGGTTGTTTATGTTAATGTGATTTAATTGTGCAATACATCCATGTGGTTTAATTTGTAACTTTTTTTAGAAGGAAAGTAAAGGACTGGCATTTGCTGCCATTTGGGGGTTGACTAATAGTTGTAATCTTTAACACTGTCAAGTTTAATCTGGTTGTATCATTTGTTACTTCAGTAACATGTATAGTTTTTAAATGTAATTGCTGTAATATAATACGGACACAAAAAGTTTCAATTTTTTGCTTATACAGGTTGGAGAAGCTATACCATTAAGAGATGCTTCTGTTGATGCAGTTGTTGGAACTCTTGTATTATGCTCTGTTGCTGATGTTGATCAGACATTGCAAGGTAATCGATTTTCTGCTGGTGCTTTTTGTTTCTTTGAACTTAACCAACTTTAAATTTAAAGAGACAGCCCTAAACTCTGGGTAGTTAGGTTACATTGTTCTACATCAGTTCCATTTTGTACTATAAGCAAAGAAATTTGTTAATTATGTTTTGCTTATGTATCGTTAATATGGATATGTATCGATGGTTAATATTACCTTAAAATTCACCAAATGTTTCTGATACGAGAGTTGGACATTGACTTGTGGATTAGAATATTTGTCTGACATGGAAATTTTCTGCCTTTTTTTTTTCATTTCCTCCTGTACTCAAACCCATCCATTGCGAATTCGAAAACTATAAATACATATTTCTATACGTATGTATTTATACATAGAATTATGCATTCTTAAATATAATTCCCTTATACGTTCCTCCCGACAAAAAAGGAAAAAAGAAAAAAATGCCTTCTAAAGTTTCAACAGCTTATGTTCAAAATTTCAGGCTACTTAACAATGTTATTCAGCGTAGACAAGATTATTGCTAAATGGTCTTGGTTGTTTGAATTGTTAGATTTATTATGTTATAAATATCTGAAATTTCAAGCTACTGAGATTGAGCTACAATTTTCATGCATAGAGGTGAAGAGGGTGCTTAAACCAGGTGGGCTTTACTTATTTGTGGAGCATGTGGCAGCAAAAGGTACAATGCTTAAACTTACTTGCTTCATGATAAGATTTATAAATGTTGAATATAAACACTTTTTCTTTCCTTTTTTTTTTTTTCATTAAAGTTCGTTTAAATTATGAAGTTAACATCCACAAAATCTTACTTCATGAGAATGAAAATTAATTTTTGTTGCAACAAACAAAGAGAATTAAAAATTGTTAGAAATTCATTCATATCAAACAGGGATTAAGTAGTGTTGATTGTTTTGAAGTTAAGTGCTGGATTGTTGGTGGATGATGCAGATGGAACATTTCTCAGATTTGTACAGAATGTCCTCGATCCTTTACAGCAGACAGTTGCTGATGGCTGTCACTTAACCAGAGAAACTGGCAAGAAAATATTTGAAGCTGGATTCTCTGGGGTCCATTTAAGCACAACCTTTTTGTCTAATGCTGCTATTATAAACCCCCAAGTGTATGGAATAGCTAGCAAGTAATCATGCTTTGTGATTCTTGTTAATATAACATGTGAGCATACAAAAGTCTTATACAGGAGGGTGGGAAACGGTACATATTTACCGAATCAAATTCCCAGTTACCAATTATCAAAATTCATGAAATTACCTTTCCCGGATATTTTTTGTTACCAGATTTATTTGATCAATTGGCAGTTATCAACCAGTAACCGAATTATCGAAATTTTAACCTGAAAATTCAACAGTAGTAGAGCAGCAATTTTCATACATGAACTTTTGATATCCAAATCGGCACCGTTCACGATTCTGGTGGTAAAATCAACGATTGAAGAGGGCACCGAGATGAATCTTTTGATATCCAAATGGGCACCGTTAGATCACTGGAAACCTACAGATATGGCTAGAAGCTTTGGAAGTTCATTAATGACGAACATCCATTTGCGATTTACCGCTGACAAAGACCACCGTTGAAGCTAAAGAGGGTGGATTTGAGCTCCCCGTCATTTAAGGTTTGTACTAACGGTCTTGATTCACCGGTCGAAGAAACGATGAAGATAGCTTCTGACAAAAGCTAGTGGGTTGCGACGCATCCTTCTTTTTTCTCTTCTCTCTCACTCCAAACTTCTCTCCTTAATGTACAACCATTTGGTAGTCGGTTTAAAGATTGAAAATAATAAACGGAGTACCTAGGGGAAGAGGAATCATTTGATGCACATGGAGTCATCGTTCGTTGACCGGAAGTCAGTAGATCGGGGAGAGGAAGAGGTGGAAGTGGAGATGGGATTTGGGGTGTAAATGACCATTTCAGTCCTGATAGATGGGGAAGATTAGGCAAATTTTTATTTTTTTTTTCCTGAAATTTAAAAATCACTTACCATACTAATCAATTTAAAATAAAAAAAAAAAAAATAGGCGGAAGGAGGTTTTAATGCAATTAATATAAAACACGAGGATGAAAGAGTTAATTTTTAAAAACACATGGAGATGATGGTTAATTGTGATAAAATTCAGTGAAATAATCATAATTTTTCCTCTAAATAATAAAGACAATATAGTCAAATTCCTAATATTTCACTTGGACATGTTAACTATTGCTGTTAAGAAATATGAAATGAGAAATATATTTATACTTGTGGTAAGAGGAAGTAGTGGTTAAAATATAAGGGCGTCTCACAAATTTAAAAGGTTCTATGTGAAATATTAAAATTGGACGTTAAACCATGAACATTATGATATATATCATTAAAAAAAATAAAATATATATATAATAAAAAAATATTATTTTAAACAAATTATTTGTCATGGTTCATACACTTATGCTATTCTTAAAACATACACTTATGCTATTTTTTCAAAAAAATTTGAGGCTCTAAAAAAATAACCCCTTCTTCAATTGCGCCATATGCAATAGGCCAAATTACACAATATGTTAGCTGGCCATGTTAAAATATAAAGATATATTCAAAATTAAAAATAAAATGTCATATTTAATTAGTAAATTGCTAGTTTTCGTTTTTGGCCAAAACTGACATTTTAATGGTCGATTATATACTTGCTTTTTAAAAAAAAAAGGTTGATAATATAATTGTTATAGTAAATTTTTTTTCTTAAACATATTTGTGCAACAGTAAAGTGAGAGTAATTATGAAAGTATCTAGCATGAACAAGGTTAGATTATTGGGAAAAAATAGGTTAGATTAATAATGTAATCCTGTCAAGTAGTACATAGTTATAAAAAAAAAAAAATCAGTTGCATGGGGTTGAGTTTTATTACTTAAAAGAAGTGTGCGCATAAAAAAACCATTAAAGATGGAGGACCTACTGCCGAAGTTGCTTTTCATTTTGAATAAAATAATCTTTCTCCCACCGATAAATTAGGGTTTTCGATTGATTACAGTGCCCTTTTTCAGTTTGCACAGTGCTCTCGAAGCAGAGAATTTCTTCCACGCCTCTGTTGATTTTCTCCTTTGACCGGTAATTATAATCTCTTTCTTTCTCTCTTTCCGATGCTTTGGTCCTCACCAAATCTCTCTATATTTGCTTCAGTGTTCCAGTGTACATAATAAATGCAGGCTTTTAAGTTCATTTTTTATTGTTTTTTATTTTGATGCTAAAATGTTTATCAGTTACTGCATTTTTGGATTGAACAGATAGATAAGTGTGATCTTCTGTTCTAAGCATTTGACTTTGCTGGTTTTATAGTGTGAAACATTCCCTTTAAATTTTAATGCCTTTTTTTTTTCCCTTAATTTTTGGTCTAATATGCTTTTTATGCCATATAATTATATATTTTTTTCTCTTGCTGCTTGCTTGCATGCGTCAATTATGGTTCTTAAAAAAAAAAAGAAAAGTATGGAATTTTTCAATTTTCTTGATGTGATGTCATAGAAATTAGAATAGTATGTTGAGTACAGCTTTTGATTATATAGTTGTTTAATGATTGCTTTTCTTTTTTAAATTTTTTATCTTCGATGATGCTTGTGTTTCTTAGAATCAAATTTCATTTGGTAATATTTCCAACTCACTGCTTGAATTATATATTTTCAGGGTTCGATTGGCATTGACCCAAGTGATGCTTTTCTGGCTTGTGTAAGGGACTGCCTGCTATTTGTTATTATGAATTTGAGGTGCTTGCTGTTAAATTTGATGGACTGATCTGTTAAGGGTAATATCTGTAGTTTGTTTCCTGGAAATGTGGAATCACCCATTCTAGGCTTTATAAAGGTTTAGACAGAAAATTGATTTGGGGGAGGTTTATAGAAAATAGCTAAAACGGGGTCACTTTGTTGTGTGGCTGCAAGGCCACATGGGTCAAATGCCGGTGGGGACTGGTCCATGGGTCAGCCTGAGCCTTACTGGAGAACAAATACAAGCTTTTCACCGCCCCCTTCAAGATGGGATTTTAGTTTCCCATCTGAAGAGCTGTCAAATGACTCTCAAGACGATAATCTGTTGCTTGGGTCCTCAGCATCATCAAACAGTAAAGGAAGCGGGTGGATGAGAGGAAATCATCTTTACAATCATCAATGCTCTGCATCTGACGGCATGAGCTTGTTTTTGAGTAGCTCTGATCTTTCTCCAGGTCCTCAGTGGACGCCTCCATCAATACAGGAAATTAATGTTGATGATAATGAAACTATGACAACAAGAGGTAATAAAAATGTTCTTGCATTTCCTCTAACATGTCATATTTTTTTCCCCTTGATTGACTTGATAATTTAAGAGCTTATTGTTTGTTATTTTCATTAGGTGGGGGATAGTTTTAATTGGAAGGGTGCACATGATAGTATAGTTTGTATTTAAGAAACTAGACTGCTCTAAATTTCTTGATTTTGTGAAGTACGTGAAATTTATTCTCCCTAATTGAAAGAGTACTGGGACTTTTACTTTTTGCATCAGGGGCTTTATATGGTTCATGATGAACTTTATCTTCATTAATAATTTTCTATCGTTTGCTGTCAGAGTAAAACGAGGATGTCCTGTTTAAAGATGATAATTTCATAGCAGGCATCTAGATGTGATTTTTTGGAATAATATAGTATACTATATTGTGCAATGCGCATTGCGCAGGACCACAGCTGCCTTCTGCTCATTTCATGTGTTTGACTTTTGGAAGTTGCCCTTATGATTCTTTCTCCTTTTGTGGTTTCAACTAGTAGTTTCTTCCTTGTGGTTTGTGATATTTACCCTCTTCTTTTACGATTTTATGTAGCACTTTTTCAATCATGATTGTTGTCAAGTAATTCAGCATATTTAACTTGACTGGTGTATTATGAGAAATTTGCCTCTTCTTTTTTGCCTTTTTGATTTGCTTTAAATTATGGTGGAGAAGCAGATTCTAGAGGAGTAATATGGTTTGATGGATGAGCAACCTTTTCCTTTCACATGTCAGCATCTCTGAGAATTTAGGCAAGATAGCATCTTGAAGAATTTGTTTTTTTTTTTAATGTGAGATATTAAACCTTGTGCAAGAGTTATTTAATGAAACATATATTGATTCATTTTCAGCTGCAACAAGGAGTTCTCTTTATTTTCTGCATTTATATTGGTGCTATTTGATAATGCTTTGGTATAACTGTAGAAATTGCGATTCTTGTGACCTAGAGGTCAGAGGTTTGAGCCATGGCAACAAGCTGTTTACAAAAAGTAGGTGGCAAAGACGCATACAATATTCCTTCATAGAGCTAACAAATGAGGGATGCTTGTTGGATCACCCTTTTTTCTTGTCTTTGTGACATTTAAAAGATTGGTTAAGAACTATAGGTTGTTCAAAAGCATTTCAGCTATGACATGCTGATATCATTAGGTTTGAGTTTTGAGTTTTGACATTCAGTAATAACAATAGCACAAATTAATGAAAGGTTCTAGAGAAATCAATAGAAGAATAGAGATCTTTCAGAACGATGTTTCTGTTGTATCCTTGTTGGGGATATTATACCTCCAATTACAAGAATTTTTGGAATGTTGGGAAGTAGTGGGTGGAGGTTGAGTTGAGTGCATACTGATATTGCCTTGTGCAGGGTGGATAGTGGGGTGAAGTTTGTTGGACTGATCTTATTACTGACAGTTGTAAACCTAAAGATTGACAACATTGTTCTAGGCTATTGATCATTAGTTGCACTTTATTTAATTTAAGGCAACTTTTTCTGAAATGAATAAGTGTTTTTGCTATGCTGTGAACTTTTATTGGCTTCTCGTTGTGGTACTATTTTTCTGAGAGAAAAGTAACGAATCTTAAACATAAATTTTTTTTTTTTGAGAAATACGAATCTTAAACATAATGGCCTTAAGTTTATGCTTTATTGAAGTGCATTACCTTTTGTTACTGCATTTAAATTAGGATAATTGATAACTCCCCTGAGATTTGATACTTTAGTTCATCAACATCTGAGCCTTTTTGTTTTAAAAATTGCATTTAGTTCTTGAATTTTTCAGTGGCAGCACTTAATGCCCTAAAACACTGAAGTAAATGCAATCCACAAAAGTTGCTACTCATATTTTTTAATAGTTAGGCAAGGTGCAAATAATTCAAAGAAAGATAGTTTTGGAATAGATAGGGTAGTAGATCTATGCATGAACAACTAGATCTTGAAAATAGGAAATTTTGAAGTCTCATTTCGTTTGGTTTGCTTCACATTTTTTGGCCAATCCTTGGCCTTGTTATTTTCCTAACAAATATCCATGGTTTTAAAACTTGATAGGATGCCTTATGATTTAAATATCTCTTTCTGTGTAAGTTTCTCACTTTCTAATGGATGTGGTTTGAAAAAGTACTTGGGAGACTACATGTTACCTTTGTCCATGCTTGATTTGCAATTGATTTGCCCTCAACAAGGATTTATCATCCCTTTGAGTTTGACCATAGTAAAAGAGAACATGATGAACAAATTGATTTCCACTTTATTTGGTTTATGTGAAGTAGATAATGGGATGATCTATATGAGAGCAAAGATTTGAGAAAATCTGGACGTGTGAGACAGTACAGGGAGAAGATACAAGTCACTTAGGTTAGCTAAATTAGGGATTGCTTTAGAAAAGTATTATAATCATTTCATCTAGGTCTTCCTGCCTAATTTTTATGAAGGATGTGTTTAACCGAGCTATTTTTCTCATTGGTTTTCTTTGCAGATTTAAACTACCGAGTCCAAAATTGTATTGTGCTTTTTTTGTTCTCAATTCTCTTCTGCCTTACATTTACACCCTGTTCCATGTCTACATTAATTCCCAAGTGCCAGGATACTAAGATTTACTTCCCTCGCTTTTAAAAATGTGGATGAAAATTCAAATGTGGTAGTCCCTGCACCAAATTATCCCATCCAAAAAACTGTTTATAGGAAATTGTTGTCTACCTCAGTTATTGAATGCACTTGGCTATTATACAAACAAGTGAACTTTGCATCCTTAAGAAAATATTAGATCCCAGAAAGTATTCACATTTTGATAATGGTATTTGAGTTGAGGTATTTAAAGGCGTTGATTGTCTAAATAAGTTCAGCCTGGTAAGTTGACCAAGCTTAATCTAAATAAGCTTCTTGGTGCGTACAGTTTCCTGTGCTCATGATCTGATCTTATTAAGACCCTTGGTGGATGCTACTACAAATTGCTTCATATAGGGATTGACTCTAGTTTATTCACTTGCTTATCTTTTGAAATAGTGTCTGTTGAACCTATACGACGGAATCCTGGCAATTATTATTTGATGTTTTTGATTGTTTCTACTCGTATGCTATTGGGGTACAACTCAACCAATCAATCAACTGCTATTTCTTCAGCAGCAGAACAAATTGTCTCACAATTGTCATACATGTATTCATAATTTAAGCTAATGGCAATTATTATTATTTTTCCCTCATTTCTTAATCTCACTTTGTGCTTTTGCCTTTTGTATTTACCAGGTCTAGTTATTCAGCAGTTGCCCTCAACGCCTATTATGGAGGTAATTAATGCATTCTATTTCGTATTGGCATATATATTATGATATTATCCAGTATCTTGTAAAAATCCAGCTTCCTTACTGGGATTAAATTGCTACAGAGAACTTCTAGAAACCTGGAAAGTGGCTCATCCGCTTCATCCTTTTCAGATAGCAGCGAGTCTGAGCCAACATTCAAGTCATGCCTATCCTCTCATTATAACTTTTCAGGTCGCCGGTCCTTTTTGTCCAAACCTATTCACCCTTTGTTCTTTCCCAGCCAAGCAACACGAGAAGCTTCTGAAGCACCAGCTGCTGGAGCTTTGCATAAGGATGCCCGCCGTTGGAGCAGTGCCAGCAGTAGCATGGATTGTGCGGATATTTCTGATTCATTGGGTTCTGAAATGCTGAGTCGATTGTGCCCTTTATCTGATGGTTTTAAATGTGGATTGTGTGAGAAGTTTCTTTCACAAAGATCGCCTTGGAGTTCTAGGCGGATTGTGAGAAGTGGAGACATGCCTGTCACAGGGGTTCTTTCATGTCGTCATATTTTTCATGCAGAATGTTTGGAGCAGACAACACCTAAGGCACATAAAAGTGACCCTCCTTGTCCTCTATGTGCCCGATCAGAGGAGGAAAGTTCCCCAGGGTCACAAGCTATTGCCAGGATGAAGAATGGTTTTCCGAGTCTTAAACTGTCTTCTGAGCATGGACCACCTACGCCCTGGGGTTGTGTGACGACAGGAGATTGTGTAGAAGGTGCGTTACATACATCCCAAAGGAATACTGTTTTACTGCTAAACCGAAACCGTATGAGGAAAAATCTTTCCTTGAAGGGCAACTGTAGCAAGGAATTTCCAGGAAAGCTGAGGAAGAGTGGTACCTATTCTTCAGGATCTGTTGATTTGGGAACAATTGGGCTGTCAATAGCAAAACCTGGCCCAAGTATGAAGAGATGATGTTGTATTGTTGGTAGCTTGTTATTTAGGAGATTGAAATGCACATGCTTTATTTTTATTTAGTACAGTTCACTAATTGATCGTATTATGCCCCGCAATTGACAATGAGAATGGACAACAAAGTGGTTCTGTATAGTAATTCTATTCTTACAATTGATTGAAATTTGCGAGTTCAGAATGTAGGCGGTCTGACAATTGTTTCGAATTTGCTTTGCTTTGAGTACACATGCGGTTGTCATTGACTCATTGTTTACCGTTTAAGCCATTTCCCAGGCCAAAATTCCCTTAACTAGGTAATTTTGTTATACTGTTTGTCTATGAGCCTAGGAAGAACCATTGTGCTGTTGAGTTGCTAGCTTAATTAATTTATTTATTTTAATAAAGACCATTAGCTTAATGATTACTTGTAGACTAAAAATAACTGTGCTTATATATTTATGTCACTGGGCTGAAATTCATGGAAGATGGTACACAAATTAGGGAAAATTCATCAAAAACCAAACATTTGAAGAAGATAGATTGCCAATGAAGTGGGCTTCTTTGGTGAGGGCTCCGAGGAAGTTTCTTAACAAGAGGTACATACAATGTTAGAGGTAGAGTTAGATTGGAGTGGTGCCTTCCTTTTAAGTAGAAGATTCCTTCCGCAAATTCTGGCGCATTAAACATTTTGAAGCGAGCTAAACGAAAAAGAAGAAGATAAAAAAATGGAAATACTATCGCAGAAATGGTACACAATGACCATAAATATAGTCAACTTGTAGGAGTAAAACAAGTCATTATCGAACATGGGACCATGAAATATGAAAATTGGCCTTTAGAAACAATTTCCTGCCAAATTTATACATACATAAAACAAAATGGTAATGCATTTGTATAAGATACAAACTGATACACTAATAAAGAAGGTGTACATCAATGCTTCAAAAACTAATATTTCATACCCAACTTGGGGAGGAGGAAGCTTCATTTCATGTCCTTCCACTCTTCAAAATTTGAAATCCATTTCTCATAGCCACTCAAAAATAAAATTTGAAGAAACGAATGGATTTTGTAAATAAGGGGACCATCTTCTTCTTTCCTTTTCAACAATCATGTGCTATGTTTACACTAACTCAGACAACAAGCCAAATCTTTGATTCTAATGCTATGTTATGATATGATCCTCTTCGACCAAACCCATCATCATTTTTGCAATTGGATCATCACATTCTTTTTCCTGCCACTAACCATTGTCATTTTCAATCAGCCTTCTTCTTTATAACTTAAAAATTCATTCAAAAAGAAAGAAAGAAAAAATTATAAAAAAATTGAAGGACACTCAGTGATATAATCACTCGGATAAGATTTCTATTTCTAAGAAAGTGATGTTCAACCATTTTATTATATAATGGGTTTTTATTATATTTAGACCCAGTTAGACTTTTCTTTTTTTTTTTTTTTTTTTGTAGAAAGTGAAATTTTGAACCTTTGGCTTTGGATATTATTATGGATCAGTCTCATGCATGGGTTTGAGTTGCTCTTAATAAACTATACCTTCCCCGTTCAAAGCTTAGTAATTTATGATTTTAGATAGGAAGTAGGATTTTTTTAATTATTGAAAATTACATGCAAATTGGAAATAAAAAAAAAAGGATTGTATTTTTAATTTTTAATAATTACACTAATAGTTACCATTAATTAAATTTGATAACTCTATATTTTTATATAGGCATGCACTCTACTAATCTTTAAAATTACCACTGCTTAGCTTTCAATTCACCTCTGACCATCAAATGAAATGAAATGTGAATAATCCGTCCTCCTCTCTTTGAAATGAGGGGCGCTCTGAATTCTGTCTGTGCTTGAAATAATTTTGTCTTCTTCATATTACTATATCTCTAAAATCAATAATTTTCTATGAGAAACTACTGATCTCAATCACTTGCTATCTTCACTATTTTAGAAGAGAATTGAGGAATGAGATTTTATAAAAATCGAATCCAACTCATCAGATTGGTATAGAGAGCGTCTCTCTATGAGAGCACTACCCTTTGCACCATATAGCTTTCTCCAAAAAAAAAAAAAATTGAAAAAAAAAATGATAAACATAGAAATTTAATTTTGGTAAACATGAAAACTTGAAAAGTAAAGTGACAAAAAATGATAGTAAATTTGTCATTCCACTCTATTATGATTTTTTTTTTCGAAAACATATTTCTATGGAATTTGTTTGCTATATTTGTTTTGCTCTTATTAAGAGCTTTAATTCTCCATCTATATTTAACGGTCCATGAAAAATAATTTTTTTATGGCGGCCTCTTCTAACCATAAGTTTTCCACAGTTCAAACTTGAGTCCTCTGACCGCTTTGCACCCAATAAGATAACATTGTTGGTTCGAGTAGGTTTTATTGCACCCAACAATCAACATTGTTGGTTCGATTAATATTTATGCAACTAGTGTTGGTTTTTTGACGGGTGAAGACAATTCTAATGATAACAATGCATATACTATTTGTTGAATTATTGTTATTTTTCCTTTTCTGTTCTTCTGGCAATGAAAATTACAAATACAATTAACCCTTTATTTTCAACTACAAAAAGATCATTATTTCTTAACGAGTGTCAACATCTACTAATGTAATATCATGATTGGGCAATGAAATTATTTACAGTCGCTGCCACTGGTTGGTGATTTCTAATTTGCTGGAGTAAAATTGCATTTGTGAAACGCTAAAGCGGTTTGTCTCGTTGAGAGAATTCTTTTGTTTTTTGTTTTTAATTTGACATTGTAAATTATTTATACTAAATTTCGAGATCAATTTTTAGTGATTCACAGTTTGTAAAATTTCACTCTGTATTATAAATTAAACATAAAATAATTAAAACTATTAAATTTATAATTATATAAAATTTACAATACAAAATCGATTTTTATGAACTGTTACCCATAAAATAGATTTCGAAACTCATTATTGTAAGTTTAAAAAAAAAAAAAATGGGAAAAATGCTAAAACAGCGGGTTGCCAGACAATTGTAGCCTTACTCTCTGTGAAAAGATGCTGAGATGAGAATCATATCATGTTCATCAGTCATCACTGTCCTTCCCAAACTACAAATATCTATTCAAATGTGTGAACCTCATAATTCCTCTTTCTTGGACTCAACAGAAAAGTTGAATTTCAAAACTCTCTATTTATTGGTTTGAAAAAATTATCACCATTTAATAAAAATCATTCAATAATATTTAATAACTACAATTGATTTCAATTATATTTGATAAAGTTCCATAAAATTAACAAAATTAAAATCAAAGAAACAAATAATATTTTTTTATTTGAAAATTAGAAATTATAAACATGTGAGGAGGGGTCCATGAGAAGGACAGTATATACTATTCACTTGCAGGCTTACGGCTCCATCATCCATTACTTTCCTACATCTCAACACCAAAATTAGCACTGTTTATCACATCAAACCTAATTTTAAAAATTATATGTAAATTCAAAAAAAAAAAAATAGTACTATTATTCAGTAAGATATATAAAAATTAGGCAATTTTTTTTTTTTCCCCCAATATAATACAGTCTTGTAAAATTAGAATAAATGTACAATAAATTCAATTTTGGATTGAGTGTAAATTTTTATTTGTGGCATATGGAGTCAAAAATTTATTAAGACACTGTTTTTGGAGAGAAAAAGAAGTCTGAAAGGGGGACCATTTATTTAAAAGAAAGTCATATTCTTGGTCATAAATATATGTAATAGTAAAGGGTACAACAGTGATTAAACTTATGATATATGAATGGACCTCAAAGAGGCTAATAGACAGCAGAAAGTAATGAGTAAATGGGCCAGAAACCAATGGGCCACCCATTTAGCACATGGAGGTTCCCATCACCTCATAAATCCAAGTTTTGAACAAAACATAGAAGTGTTTGGTTGTAATCTGCAATTCGTACCAAAATAAGCTTAGGTCTGCTTCATAACTTGTGGGCAAGTTGGCCCCCCCACACCTCAGATGCCCTTTCTTATAGAGACAAGAATACCCTTAAATAGACCTTTTTTTTTTTTTTTCCTTTTTATAGCACTATAATAAAATCGGTACATTAAAATTAAATGAAGAGGGGAGAAGAAACATAATCTTGGTTTGGTAGTCCTTGGAAGCATCATTATTGTTTGATGAACACTTCATGATTATATGTACTCACAAAACTTAACAACATAGTATTAATTATATTGTCTCTGGAAACTTCATTGAAAACCGGTTTTATTGCCTTATGAATGAAGCCCAAAACTTACAAAATAGTGAAAGTAAAGTCTCATAAAACATAAATAGAAGGTTAATTTCCACCCGTCGTTCCCCAACTTAAATGATTGTAATGAATAATATCGTACTCAAATTTGGATTTGTGTTCATGTTGTACCCAAATTTTTAAAATTGTGCCGCTTATGGACCTTTGGCCGAAACCGACATTCCTACCAGCGAAGCGAAAATAGATGCGGCGTACATGTAAAATTAAAGAACAAATAATTGGAATTCCACATGTTAATTATAAAACTTCAGGGACTGTTTCGTGAAAATTCATAAACTTCATCTAAACTCATTTTCAACCCCAAGAAACCCAATTCCAGCAACTTTAAATAACATTATGATAACAAAAAATTGAAATCAAAAGCAAAGTGCAAATTTCTCATTCTTCTATTTGTTATTCCCTAAAAAATCTAACGAATCAAAAAATAAATGCTAAAATACTCAAAGCAAAGCACAAAAATGATTTTATGAATGAAAACTAGTTTTAGAAATCAAAGAATTACTTGAATTATAAATTTGAAAAGACTCAAAATCTGCCATGACTAGCTACAACTTAAATTAGCTTCAAGCATCCAGATATCATAACTTCTAATGTCGTCACGCTAATTTTTTGCCAACATTCGGTGTATGCGAGACTTTCATACAACAAACTAATTCTATTTAAAAATTTTAAATTTTTTAGACTATTTTAATTTCCTTTTGCATTATCACAAATGCCCTTAATTAGTTATTTTTCTAATTGTCTATTAGTTTTATTACATCAGGTGTAGATAAGTCTTTCTTGCCGTTATAGATAACTAATCTCATTTAAAGAAAAAATATCTCCAAATATTATATCATTTTTAAACCACTGCACCCCAGCACACTTACTGATTCACCATAAAAGTTGTCAAAAAATAATATTAAAAAAAATTTAAAATGAAACATACTATATATTCAGGAAATTATATAGAATAAAACATTTTGTAATTTGCAATTAAAAATGGTTTCTAATTTGCAATTGTATTTTTATATTTAGTGAAATATCACTTTTTAGGCTTTTTCTTTTTTTATATTTTTATTTTTATTTTTTTAGTGAAATACATTATTTTATTTAGTGAAATACATTATTTTATTATTCAAATGAAAACTTTTTGCAAAGGTGATGATGCTTTTATAAAATTTTTTAACCTTTAGAATGCATGCTCACTGCTCGAGTATCATTTCCACCCAATATCTTGTTACATTGACTAAGCCATCCACACTGTAGTAGCCACCCATCACCATCGATTACGAGCAAAAGGTCCTCAACCAGTAGAATTGCCACACTGGATAGGGAGGCAATTATTAGGGTTCTATAGGTCAAAGATAGTTTTGATGAAGTGTAATAATACCTCAAGTTTTATAATTACTCCCTCCGTTTTTCTCATATCTTTACGTTCACTATTTCACAAATACCAATACAAATCCACTTTTCACTAATACCAATACAGAAATAATAATAAACAATTACTAACTCTTTAAAAACTTACTTTTTCACCGATACCAATAAAAATAATAATAATAAACAATTACAAAACTTACAATAAATGAAAATGTAAACAACTCAAAAAAACATCCAAAAACGGAAATGTAAACATCTCATGAAAACGGAGGTAGTAATATATAAACCAATTATTTATTCTTTAATTTCACCGGTCAGAATGTTTCAATTTCCACCAAAGGTTTGTTAATTTTTAAAATTTAGGTATTATATATTACAAATTATATTTTGGGTAGGATATAATTAAAATCCCACAAGTTGAGTTGGGATGATAGAATGAATGAAAATTAGTTTTAAATAAAATTTCAAAATTCAAATAAGGATGAAAGTTTGTTTTTACTAATACTAATGGTTTTTGAAGAGCATTTTGGAGGTTTTTTTTTTTTTGCCATGAACTAATGGTCACTGTCCCACTTCTAAAAATTGTATCTCTCGAAATTTCTTTTCCGAAAAGTTATTATGAGTTTCAAACGACGTCATATATAGTTTCTTCATTGGCTTAGCTATATCCAACTCTGCCAAGAATTCAAAAGGCTAACTGATCCACATCAAACTGTCATTAATCCACATATGTATGGCTCGCAAAAGCTAGTGGGAATGGCCCATGGACTGTGTTTTCCCTCCCTTTTTCCATAGTGATGTATAAGCATTAGTCAAGCCCTACCTTTACATTAAGGTGAGATAATACTCTTTATCTGTAACCCATAAGATAGGGGGACGTAGGGAATCAGCTCCTCTTAAAATAAAAACTCTAAAAAGAGTCTCAAGTCAGTATATAATATAAAAATCAAAAATTAAGATGAAAAAGGGGAAACTATCTAATACCAAGATTAAAAACGGGAAGGGAATAGAAAAAGCAATTACACTCTCACTTCTTATACACGCGCGCTTGTATAGAACAAA